>MU191205.1:1376-37376 GCA_016904865.1 Pissodes strobi | reverse complement strand
CTAACTAGAAAATACGTTGCATAAACCAAATAGAGTTTTAATATATAATTTATCTTATAGGCTACATTCTTCGAAGCATTTATCACCTGTAAAGGCTATGGGTATAATTTGGTGGCAATTTCATCCTTAGAAGACAGCCAGCGCTTAAACGACACGATTCCACCTGGTAAGTTGAAGCATTTGCATTATAGATCCTGACTTTTACATCTAGGCATTTAAAAATAAAAGATAAAAAACGCAATATTTCTTTTAGCTTTTCAGTACTAATTTGTATATCTGTGTTTTCGTATTAGTACAGTAGTATCTTCTGAGATTTGAAAGAAATTAATGCTGATTAGAAGGATTGCTTTCTGCTTTCTGAGATTATCATCAACAAATTCGCTTTCTTCTAAGAGGTGATTCTTTAATCTCTGTCGTGGTTTTAGCTTTGCCGATTTCATTTCCGCCTAAATAATAATTCCGTATATTTTATTCCTACCCAAATCATACTTCCGTCCGTTTCGTTTCTGCTCATTTTTTTACAGTGATATAGGCGCTAATCAAATAAAATAGAGGGAATAGACTGGCACGGGCTCAAAACAGAGAATCGAATATACTTAAAGTGCAATGCATGCATGACACAACTGATTATTTTATTTGTAATGTTAAAATTGTCATTAATGTTATTTTATTGTGATAAATAACATTGATTTGATTAGCTTTTGATAGTACCTACTCACCATAAGAAAAGTAGTGTAGTAAGAAAATTAAGCTGAATTGTGATATTGCTATTATTATAACAAGTCTCAAGGATTTTCATTTATTATAAGGTGTGAAAAGATATTCAATAATTTAGAGTAGATTGGAGAAGAAAGTTATTGCCACTAAAATTTCGCTTATTTGTAGTACCTAGTCATAGACAAATTATATCAAATTTACAACGTAAATAATTATCTTTAGAATTATAGAAGGTGTATTTTTAGACAGAAATCCATAGCAGCGATAGTTTACATAATATTTTAATTCCATTATTCATCCAAAACAATTTTATGCATAACTCCTTTTGCTGAATCTTCCCTTTTGAATCATCTCTCGCCAATTCCTGTCTCTTGACCGCCACATACCAGTACTAAATCTAAATAATCATTTAATAATTGCAGATATTTATTGGCTTGGCGGAGTATACCAAGATTATAACGGAATATTTGAAGCGAAATGGATTTGGCTAGACTCTGGAAATGATGTGACATTTACAAATTGGAATTCAGGAGAACCTAGCCTCCAGTCCGGAATTAATTGTATAATGATAAATTCGGCCGGTAGATGGGTGGCTTGTAGTTGCCAGAGCAATAGTTATAAGTTTATTTGCGAGTCATAATTTTGCTTTATTATAAAATATTAAGTGAAGTTTTATGGCTTAAAAGGAGTTTTATTTATAAAACAGAAAAAATTAAAATGTTAAAGAGATGCCTCTTGTATAATGGCCGCTAGATAACGAAGCATTCCTGAACGATTCGTTCTAAAGCATTGCAATCCTAGGAAAATACGTAGTTATATTTTTAGAATCTCTAATTTTGCATACGACGGATACATAGATCTGTTAAGAATCTTAGGGCAAATATCATTAGCAAAAATTTGGTTAAAAGTACATTTTAGGATATCATCAATTATTATATATTCTTTTTAGGTTTTTTACCTTCTGCATTAATATGATTAATTGTAGTAGGTATATAATTTTGTATTGTTTAATATCTATGTATAAACATTCCTTCAGCATATTTATGGTTTATTTCTCTCTATTAAATCTGATATTGAAATTTGAGTAGTCTACAAGCTTTCTGCTCATTGTATATTTTGCAAATCAAACATTAGAACGAAATTATTATTTATATATCCCTGGGTTATTTCGTGCTGTTTGATTGTATGTTATAATAATATAGAAGCAAAATGCAAACAAATATTAAAACAAAACTATGTTTGATTAAGATTTTAAACGGGAACCCTGTGATGCAATCAAAGGAAATATTTTCATTTGTGGTTGAATCTGCACTATAGATATATTGCGTTTTTAAAGGATCCGATGTTTTATTATCTAGGTTGACAATTGCGTCATTATTCTCATATAAACTGGTAATGAGGGCTACTAGATGATTTGGGACTCTCATTTCACTCAGCATTTTCTATAGACTTTCATATCTTACGCAATCAAAGGCTTTCTTATAGTCTAGACAGCACAGGAGCATAGGGATATTAAACTCTCGTGCTTTTTCTATTAATTGGCGGATATTAAATATCTGGTTCGTCATGACCATCTGTTAAAACTCTTACAGGAAAAAAACGTAGATTCCAGAGATATTAACATCATTTCATATCTCTATTACGGTCAAAGAGCAGTAGTTTAGATAGAAGAAAATACAACCGAAGAGATAGAAGTTAAGAGAGGAGTTCGTCAGGGCTGCGTGCTTTCGCCAATCCTTTTTAACATATATTCCGAAGATAGTATGAATAGAGCATTGGCCAATCAGGAACATGGCATTAAAATTAACGGAAGACCAGTCAACAATTTAAGATGTGCAGACGATACAGTGTTGATAGCCGAAACACTCCAGGACCTACAGGAACTTATTAACGTAGTCGTGAAAGCTAGTGAAGAGCATGGTCTATCACTAAACGCAGACAAAACCAAATTTATGGTTATAAAAATCGACCCAGAACATTGGAAATATATATATATACACGACCAACCAATTGAAAGAGTGAGGAAATACAATTATTTGGGTACTCTTTTTAACGAAACTGTTGACAGCTCTCAAAAAATAAGGACACGAATTGGAAAAGACCGAGGAACATTTATGAAAATGAAACTACTATTCTGCAGTCGAGACCTAAGCTTAGAACTAAAAATACGTCTTATGAGATGCTATGTTCTATCAGTGCTATACTATGGCTTAGAATCACGGACACTAAAGAAGAACGATATGAGAAAAATAGAGGCATTTGAGCTCTGGTTATATCGTAGAATATTACGAATTTCATGGGTACAGAGAATCACCAATGTCGAGGTGTTAAGACGTATGAAGAAAGAAACTGAAATTATCCTGACTATTAAAAAGAGGAAACTGCTCTACCTGGCACACATTATGAGAGGGGACAAATACCAATTACTCCAACTAATAATACAAGGAAAAATAAGTGGAAAAAGATCAGTAGGAAGGCGAAGACACTCCTGGTTGAAAAACCTACGCGAATGGTTTCACACCACCAATAACCACTTGTTTAGAATAGCAGTCTCGAAAATACGTGCAGCCTTGATGATTGCCAACCTTTGGAACGAAGACGGCACTTGAAGAAGAAGAAATATCTGGTCTCTGGTCCCTCTGCCTTTTAGGAAACCGGCTTGTTCAGGAGGTATCTGAGGTAGCAAATATTTTTGTAGTCTTTGGTCGATTATTCTGAGTAAAATCTTGCTAGCGTGCGCTATTAATGCTATCGTCCGGTAATTTTGGCATTTTTCGTGGGTCCTTTTTTATGGATTGGAATAAAAGCCGACCTAGTCCAGTCTTTAGGCCATTGTTGAGTCTGCCAAACTTTATTGCAGATGTTATGAACTATCTTAATTCCTTCATTTTTCAGTATTTCCATCTGTTCCTGGGGCCTTGTTTGAATTAAGGTGGCCTCTTCCACTTCGCTTTTTAATATATCCGGTTCCAGTTCATTTGTCGTGAACCGTATCTGCTCCTCATTATTTTGGCATGCTTCCTCTTTATATAGTACTTCGTAGCATTGTTTCCATCGGTGCAATATATCTTTGTCTTCCTACAGAACATTACCGTTTTCATCCTCGATGAGGGATGTCTTTGGTTTATTTCGTTTTGCGATTGTGTTAAGAGTTCGTGGCGTTATCCAGATTTTGTTGGGATGGTTGGGGTTATCCGTCCTAGATTGTACTGACTTGGATGTTTCCTTAGTGATTTTTTTCAAATCTTCCCATTCTTAGTTTGGGTCTTGTGTTTCCATGATGTTATTTACGTCTCTGGATAATTGGTGTTGTATTTAATATTGGAACAGATCTGTATTGTCGTTTGTGATTGTAAACTTTCTTTATGGTTGTCGGATATTCTTCAGGCGTAGTCTAAATTGCATCACGAGAAGCTGGTGGTCGGATCCGCATTCAGCGCCAGGATATGTTTTACAGTTCAGGATGGAGGATTTCCATCGCGATCTAACCATAACGTAGTCAATTTGGTTTCTATACCTATCCCCAGGCGACTTCCATGTGTATGTTGCTGGAACAGGGTGTTTGCCATCGTTAAGTTGTGTTCTTGACAAAATTGGAGCATTCACACTCCCCGCTCATTCTTGGTGCCCAAACCAAAACGTCCAATCACTTCTCTAAATTGCTGGTCTGCGATAGCTGTTCGACCGACTTTCGCCTTCATGTATCCCTGCACAATAAGGATTTCATTTGTTGGAGGGTCATTTATAGTAGTTTCTAGCTGTTCGTAAAATGATTCGATGATTTCTTCCGTTGATTCCGAAATTGGGGCGTATAGCTGTATGATATTAACGTTGAATTGTTGTAAGTTAATTTTTAGCCTCATAATCTGACAGCCCTGTACCCCAGAGCAGAATTGCTAGCTAATTTGGTCAACAATAGTACTACTCCGTTTTGGGATTCCGAATCGTGCCCCGAGAAAAATATGTAGTTTCCCAGTGCTGTGACAAAATCTCCATCTCCTTCCCAGGGTGTTTCGTATAATCCTACTATGTCCAGTCTGTCTAATTGCATTTCTCTTTCGACAATGTGCAATTTTCCAGTTTGTAGTCCTCGAACATTCCAAGTGCGGAGTTGAATTTCCTTGCGCAGATTTACTTTGTCTCGTATTCAAAGTAGCACCCCCCGGAGATCCGAGTGAGGCGCTATTTAAAACCCCGGAATACTTTGCGTTGAACGCAGCCATAATATTCTCTTGGGAAAATGTAATAGAGGTGGTTTCCCGTTTCCTTCCTCTTCGCAGTACTGAAGCCGTTGAGGCAGTCCTTGCCGCGCCTTCAGCTGTGTAGTGTGTTGCCGGTTTATCGATTATGCAGATGCCGCCAAGACAATACTTTTAATATCGCTCCTGCCCGACATTAGTTTACTCGCCATATCTGGCTACCCTTAATTAGTTTAGCCTGCAGGCTAATGCTGCCGACTAATTATTTCGAATATTCGACTCCACTCCAGTTGCAGTCTTCTTGAATAGGGCCGCTTCGGCTCTGACTCCAGGGTGTAAATAGCACAAGTGCTAAATTAGTGACCTTAACGATGCTGAAAATGTTGGGTATGTTAATATTATGAACTAAATACACTATTGCACTGCGGTACGGAACTAGTTTATTTATTTTTCTACAGGCTTAACTCTAATACGTTAAAAAAAATAGATCCAAACAATACGGCTGCCCAAAATAAAAACCATGTAACTCTAGTTTTATTAGAACCGAGAAAAATCAGTTTTTGGGTTTTATACAAAGCCACTGAAAACAAATAACTTTATGGGGGAAAAAACTTTACTGCTATTTGGATACAAGGGAAGGGAATTATGTCTATATATTTTTACTCGCCTATCTACTAAACTGGAAGATAGGCCTAGAAAAAACTGTTTATTTTTAATTTAGATCATTACCTGATGCCGAATTTACAAGAAAAAACAAAGTAATTGCCTTTCCTTTTTTTTGTACTGGACCACTTGCTGAGGTACTTCAAAATATTTGTTTAAAAACCAAGTAAGTGCCATTACAGTTTTTTTGCATTTGGAATTACTTCGCCTGTAACTTTGATGTATAAATAAATACATTTGATGTATAAACACATGATAGTAACTATCGCCAAATTACATTTCTCTAATTTATATAAATGAAAAGCTGCAATAAGAAAAAAAATTTATTTTAAAAGTACATTAATGTTTCAATAATAAAAAAAGGTTGACGCAAGATTTAATCAGTAAGTATTTTTAAAATAATACAAATTAATCATAAAAGTAACTTGTAATTCATATAACGTACTGAGGTTTGTAGTTAAATAAGACCGAAAACTGCAATATTTCTTAACAAGGAATTAAAAGGTATTATTTGCATGCTTATTTTACCCATCGACCAATTACACATTGGTCAATGTTGTACCTAATCCACGTAACTTACTGTATTGTAAGTTTTATATTGAATTTAAACTCAGCTCTGCTACTCAGCTACTGTTTTCTCATTCGCTGTCATAATTGAGTAATCATCTCGTGGTTTTTCTATGGGAACGACTTATTTTGTCTCTATTTTCTATATTTCCCAAAAAGTAACACGAAGTTTCACACCTTACTTCGGGCACAAAAGATAAAGAATTATTGATTTCAAATGCATGCTGAATGGCTTCGCACCTATCACTGACATTGACTTCATCTTCCTTAAATCAATAAAATAAATAAAATAAAATATGGTATGTATGTATACAGGGTTTGTCCCACATAGAAGTTCCACCCTACTCATCTTCGTAATTTTTAAAGATATCTTAATAATTCTTTTTTTAATCCTGACCTTGAGCACTTTCTAGAAATGATGCCAATTTTAAACTAATTGAATTATTATGAAATAGTTTTACTTAGAAAGTTTACAGATATTGTATGTTTAGCCTATTTCTTAAATAGATTTTAGTATTTTTTATCTAACGTCTGTAAAGCTGAGATTTTATCTTCCTCCGTATTACATAATATAAATTATTAATCAAACAATATTAACAAAAACTCGATCATGCTCGATATGAGGGCACCTGTGTTATACCAGATTTAAAAAAAAAATTGGCATTCTGATAGATAAAAATAGCAGCAGACGATGTTCAAGCTTTCCGGACATTAAATTAAAAAATTGCAATTTGATTTAAAATATACCCTAAAACTTCTGGAAAAAAATGTTGCATTTTTATTAAAATGATGTGACAACACTATTAGAATGTATTTAAGCTAAGTTTTGAAATGGAAAATCTTTGTTGATATATTAAAAATAACGTAGATAAAGGGGGTGGTACTTCTACGTGAGACACGCTGTAGATAATAATTTAATATACATGTATAATAGGATAGTGATATTTGTCTGAAAATTCGGTAAAAACCGGTAAAAACTCAATTAAATACTTACTTTTGGTTCAATATCTGTCTCCTTTGCACTTACTAAAGCAAGTTGCACTAATATCTTCGATCTCGTACTAAAACGACTGGAGGCCGACATCCTAAGCTTCCCCTCTGAAATCTTTTAAAATACTGAGCTTCCATGAGCTAAAGCTACTGATATATATTAAATAATGATTTTATCCTAAAGAGCGCAACAATTTAAAAACAAAGTAAGTGCATATTCCAAGATAAAAACGGTGTAATTACAATACAGTTACTTCGTTTTTATGTTGTAAAATACGTTTACTCTATTCTTAATTTGAAAAAGTATATGGGTAAATGCAGTTACTTGGTTTGGCTGATGTCATTACTTCGTTATTTATTATCCTATTGTGGAAAAAATTATACCAAAATGTGCGCAAGAACACAGTAAGTGCGAATAAAGTGAAAACTCAATTTTTCAAAAATTGTCAGTTACATGGTTTTTATTTTGGACAGCCGAATAGCTCTCGTTATACAATTCATACCTGCTCTTTAACTCATCTTAAATTTTACTTTGTGTACCGGTTGTTTCACTATAAATGGAACCCCCCTTTAACTTTCTCAATTGACGTTTTAGAAAAAAAGTCAAATACAAAAATTAAAGGGTATGATGTGAAGTTTTTGGTGGCATAGCACAGTTGTATACAGGGTGCTCCACAAAGGCGGGATTAAACAAAGTTTTATTTTTTTTAAATGGAACACCCTATATATTATTGCATATTTGGATTTTGCGGAGAATTCTAGACATATTTCATAAATAATGTCCTATATCTATCTGTTACTGTTTTTGGAATATTGACAGTTGAAAAGCGACCATTTACCAAGTTTGACAGCCTGTAAAATCTAAACGGCTAAAGATAGAGCAAAATGGTATGCACTTTCCTGTCTTGGTTTTTCATAAGCTATCGTTCGACACTAATTTTAGATTTAACCAGAGGTTAAATTTAACCGGGATTTCTTAACCTCTGGTTAAATAAAAAATTAGTGTCAAACGATAGCTTATAAAAAACCAAGATAGGAAAGTGCAAACCATTTTGCTCTATCTTTAGCCGTTTAGATTTTACAGGCTGTCAAACTTGTAAATGGTCGATTTTCAACTGTCAATATTTCAAAAACAGTAACAGATAGGTATAGGACATTATTTATGAAATATGTCTAGAATTCTCCGCAAAATCTAAATATGCAATAATATACAGGGTGTTCCATTTAAAAAAATTAAACTTTGTTTAATCCCGCCTTAGTGGAACACCCTGTATACAACTGTGCTATGCCACAAAAAACTTCACATCATACCCTTTAATTTTTGTATTTGACGTTTTTTTCTAAAACGTCAATTGAGAAAGTTAAAGGGGGGTTCCATTTATAGTGAAACACCCGGTACTTACTATAGCAATTTGGAAAATATGGCGACTCACTAATTTCTATACCGTATATTTTGATATCCTCAAGAATACGAGATAAATATTCCTAATTTTTTTTAAGAACACAAATTATCTGCAGCAATATCCATAGACATGCTCTAAAATTCAAATTTTTTATTTTAACTCACGCTATATAATTGGCCTAATACCCCTTGAAATACGTAAATAACTTTTCAGATTTTGATTTGAAGTACTGATAGTGCTATGCAGGCTATATAACGGAATAAAAATTGTGTTTGTAGAACTGCAACACACATTTTAATAATGTTGAAACTTCTCGTTGCATTATTTTCTGCTTTGGCAATTACCAATGCTGTCAATATTCCATTGGGCTTTAAATTATATGGCGAGAAATATTTGGTGTCACAATCAACGGTACGTATTATTTCATCTTAATTTTACTTAACTAATAGTGAAACAATTTTTGTTATCTTTTAATTTACTACTTTAACACCCTAATAAATATTCAAATAATGTATTAAAGATTTTTGGCGTGTGTTAGAAAATGCATGCAACTTATCAAATATGCGACACTTTGACAAATTTTAACCCTTCGAAGCTAACCTTGCCGAAAATTACAGTTTTACTAACCTCGGTCTGTGAGACCGATTATTTATAAATAGATGTAATTATCTACTTTCTTATTGTTCAAGTCAAAATTAAACAATTTTAACTGTTTTTGTTACTTTTATTTATTGTACTAATAATACATATAAAAAAACACATACAATTTGTTTATGCCCTTAGAACGTGAGCTGGTACTAGACCGAACACGAGAAAACTCAGATTTAGGCGAAAATGGGGACTCTGGGGTTTTCGGGGTCGGAAATCGACGAAAGTCGGTGTGGTAGATCGGACGGGTACCCTTTAAACGGAATTTTTTTTGGAACCTAGGGGCCCCTATTTAGGGGTCGAGGTGATCCTGTGGAGACAGAGGGCTGAACTTTGGGTTAGGGGGGTTTTCGACGACGCCGAGTTCGAATCTGACCTCGGCGGGACCCTACCTCCGATAGGTTACGCGGTAGGAGCCGGACGAGGACGAAAAATTTTTTTTTTCGGAACGAGACCCAAAAAATGTCCTCCTTATGGATTAGACTTAAAAAAAGTACTTCGCGCAATTTGCGATCAGCGGCTCCTATTTCGAGACCGCTCGCCCCATTGGTTCCAAAAGTGGAAAAACGTGGTTTTGAACCTCTAAATATTATTTCGAAGAAAAACGCTTTCGTAGGTCATTTTATATTTAGGAGGCGGTTTTTTTCGTATTTGGAGCCTACCGGAAATTCGGCTTCTACCGGTTTTTTTTTTACCTAAATTTCGAGCTAGCGAGTTCGTATTCGGCAGGGGGATGGAGGGCATCGGTCCGAACCTCCACCTAAAATTGTAAGTCGCTAAGTCTCCTAGGGGCTCCTAAATAGGGCCTCTTGGTGTCGTTCGACTTGGAGGGTTAAAATTCGGGTTATGGGGGTTTTTGACGACACCCAGTTCGAATCCGACCTCGGCGGGAACCTATAAATATTTATTACAAGTTTACTAACCTCAGTCTCACGGACCAACTTTGCCTCTCACGGAATAAATATACACGCTTCGCTAACACTGTTAATACACTGAACTAAAAGCATTTAGACAGGAAGCTACCGCGACACACAGCCTTTCGGTCGGGATGGATCGGAAGTTCTCAACATTTTCAGATTCGGTCGGTCTTAGAGACCGTGGGTTCGTTACGTAGGGTTAAGTACAATAATAATTGTAGAAAGAGAAACTGTTTAAAAAGGTTAGCGACAGAAAGTCACTCGCTCTAATTAGTTAATAAAATCTGTATATATAGGGAATCAAACACTAAAATAAAATTGTTTATTGTCAATTCTTCTATTAGGCACGCACTTATTAATTTTAAAGTTATTGCATAGTGAAAGTTTAATATTTAATTTTAAAAATTGCATTTATTAACAGCTACAATAAAATTAATACACATGTAAAATATATCCATATCCAAGTTGTCATTAACATGATATGGTTCTAGGACACTGGATCTACAAATACTTTAACTGAAGCAAATTGTTTTAAAAAAAATAAAGCTAATTAAGCACACATGCATACTTGTTATTTAGTAATTAGTTCATTTTGTACCGGCCTGCAATTTGCTGACATATTAAGACATTTACAATAATTTGACTGTGCTTCAAAGACATGTTTTACTAAGACTGTTAATTTTAAGATTGATCATGTTTTGATATAACACAATTAGGCTTAATTGTAGATATGCATACCATAGTTATCATCTATTTAAGTCAAATATTTATAGGCGAAAGTTCCACCCCAGTTCTAATAATTTCAATTCAAAACTTCCTCTCTAATATCCGAATATAACTAGAAGATACGTTGCATAAACCAAATAGAGTTTTAATATATGTTTTATCTTATAGGTTTCATTCTTCGAAGCATCCATGGCCTGCAAAGGCTATGGGTACAATTTGCTGGAAATTTCATCCTTAGAAGACAGCCAGCGCTTAAACGACACGATTCCATTGAATAGTAAGTTGAAGCTTTACATTATACTTTACTTCCGCTCAAATAGCGCAAACTTGTTGATCATATAATATAGCTTGAGCAAGTTCCAGCATGTAAATATCTGCGTCTTGAAATGAGAATCAACAGCGATACAGGTGCTAATCTAATAAAATAGAGGGAATAGACTGGCATGGGCTTAAAACTAAGAATCGAATTTACTGATTATTTTATTTGTACTCACAAAATTGTCATTAATGTTATTTTATTATGATAAATAACTTTGACTTGATTAGCTTTTGATAGTACCTACTCACCATAAGAAAAATAGTGTAGTAAGAAAATGCAGCTGAAGAGAGATATTGCTATTATTATTATTATAACAAGTCTACCGAATTGCTAAGAGAGGATTTTCGTTTATTATAAGGTGTCAAAAGATACCCAAAAAAAAATTGAGCGAATCTGTTAGTACTCGAGACTGATGTGTAAACATATCCTATAACGACAGCGGTTGTAAAAAAATTACAACAGCACGATGTGTTCCCAAGCGGTCACCCATCCAAGTACTAACCACGCCCGACGTTGCTTATATAACTTCAGTGATAGGACGAGAACTGGTATTTTCAACGTGCTAGGGCCGTTACCTATACATTTTAGCTCGTTCATAGAATAAAAACAAACACATTCGCATTTATAATATTAGTTAGGGTTCTTTAATAATACTTACTGGCAGCTTCGGAGTGGATTAATTCACTGCACAAATTTGACACGAAAATCTAATGCCACCAGGAATAACATCAACATATGGACACAGCTTATTTACCTATAGTAATCGTGGGCCGACATCCTTTAATTTGGGAAAGTCAATAACCAACTTTTTCAAATGTTAGAAGAGGGCTATGACTCGCCTTTTAGGATCCTTTACACAAATAGTGCACTATGTAAAAATCGACCTCTCCTATTGGTCGATCCATCTCGTATTACAATATGTCTTCGTGATGCCATCAATTTCCTGCAAGAGCTCTCGTGGTGTAGAGGTTTAGATAGCTGGGTCTCACCTGGACGGCCCGGGTTCAAACCCCGTTGCTTTTTTTTATTATTTTTTTAAGATTATGTTTCTAAACAGTTCTTTTCTTGATTTTGGGTATGTCTTGGATTAGTTTGGGTTAGCACCTGGTTAGTTTCCTCTTCCTGAGCCCCCGCAGCGAGCGAAGCGAGCGGAGGGCCATGCGGATCGACCAATAGGAGAGGCCGATTTTTATATAGTGCTCTATTTGCGTAAAGGATCTTATAATCTATGACTCAATATTGTTTTAAACGTCTGGGCATACTTTTGACAGTTCGTTTAATTTAAAATAATAATATGCTTTTTTATCGTCTAAAATCCGTTTAAAAACGATTTTAAATGGCAAAATTGTATAAATATCCGAAAATTCTGTCTTTTTTATGATGATAGCTGTGGCTTCGGACAAATTTGTCGTGGATTTTGAAGCGAAAATTTATTTTAAATTTAACCGTCCCTTAAAAATAAGCTGTGTTATCGATCCAAATACACTGCGAATATAATATAATAAAAATAATACTTTTGACGGTTCGTTAAATTTAAAATATGCTTTTTTATCGTCTAAAATTCGTTTAAAACGATTTTGAATGGCAAAATTGTATATGTAATAATAAGCGGCTAGAATCGGTTCACACATTCCGTCCCCACATTTCCGTCCCCCCCATTTCCATCGCATTTGCCGAGATTTACCCTCATACCGTCGCATAAGATGTTTACACGCATCAATAATTTAGAGTAGATTAGAAAATAAAGTTAATGCCACTTAAATTTCACTTATTTGTAATACCTAGTCATAGACAAATTAGATATATCAAATTTACAACGTAGATTATAATCTTTAGAATTGCAGAAGGTGTATATTTAGACAGAAATCCATAGTAGCGATAGTTTATATAATATTTAAATTCAATTATTCATCCAAAACAATTTTATGCATAACTTCTTTTTCTGTATCTTCCTTTTTCAACCATCTCTCGTCAATTCCTGTCTCTTGACCGCTACATAACGATACTAAATCTAGATAATCATTTAATTGCAGCTAATTATTGGCTTGGCGGAGTATACCAAGATTATAGCGGAACATTTGAAGGGAAATGGATTTGGCTGGAGTCTGGAGATGATGTAACATTTACAAATTGGAAACCAGGAGAACCTATCCTCCAGCCCGGAATTAATTGCCTAGTAGTAAATTCGGCCGGTAGATGGTTAGCTTTTAGTTGTCAGACCATTTTTAAGTTTATTTGCGAGTCATAATGTTGCTTTATTATAAAATATTAAATGAAGTTTTATGGCTTAAAAGGAGTTTTATTTATACAACAGACAAATTTAAAAAGTTAAAGAGATGCATCTTCTATAATGGCCACTAGATCTAAAGCATTGCAATGCTAGGAAAATATATTTTTAAAATCTCTAATTGGTTAATTGTACATTTTAGGAAATTATCAATTATTAAATATTCTTTTAGGATTTTTACCTTCTGAAATGAAGTAAGTATGTATACGGGGTGTCAATTTGAAAACTTCCCACCCTTAATATCTTGCAGTTAAAAATATGAAAAATCGGAAAGACACGTCAATTTTATTTGTAAGGAGGACACTTTAAATGAATATTTTTAGCCTTCTTGTTTCAACCCCCTAGGAGGTGTAGATGTCACCCTTAGAAACTTAAATGGGAATGGGGGTCAAGTGGCACATCGTTTTAAATGGCGTTCAATTCTCTTTTCAGTGGCATCCTACTTTGTTGCTTTTTGTCCAGAGGTTTCCGAATAATCGCGTTGCAAAGTTGCAGAAACAATTAAACTTGCCTGCATTGAGATTTTGGTTTTCAGATTAGTGTTTACACAAAAATTATTGCATTGGGTCTCCTTGTAGTACAAATAATTAGAAGAGTAGGTTACACCGTTAAAATCGTTGAATAATAGGAAGAAAATCTAGTTTAAATAATTGATTTCTTATTTATTGTTTATGTTACTTTGACAAAAATAACTTTTTATTTGCGGAAGAGAAATTTCTACAATAAAACACATGGGATCTACTTACGCACTATCTTATAAGTTGTTCAAAATGTTGTCCATTTACCTGTAAAAAATAATAAAGTCTATTTTCGAACTCCTCCCTAACATTTCGGAAATCTTCACCGGGAATTGACCGGAATTCTACTGCAATTCGCCTTTTAAGATCATCAGTATCAGCTGGTTGTGTTTTATAAACAATGGATTTAAGTCCCCAAAAGAAGAAGTCTAAGGGTGTTAAATCCGGTGATCTTGGAGGCCATTCAATTGGCCCCCTTCTATCCGGGAATCTCTCGTTTAACCACTGTCGGACTGGAAGAAAATAATGAGGTGGAGCACCGTCCTGCTGGAATGTTAACAAATCCTCCTGTAAAACTGAATCACTTTGCGTTTCTAGCTCATGGGTGAAAAGAGGTTCAATAGTATCTTCAAGCATATTAAGGTACATATCACCTGTCAAGTTTTCTTCAATAAATAAAGAACCAATAATGGCGTTTCCAAGAATACCAGCCCAAATATTAACCATTTGAGGATATTGCGTATGTCCTTCTCGAAAAATATGCGGGTTTTCGTTACTCCAATATCGACAATTTTGTTTGGTAACATTTCCATTTAGAAAAAATGAACATTCATCGCTGAAACAGATATCAGAATATTAGGGATGGCGTTGACTTGACGACTCATGAATTCATAAAACTCTATTCTTCTATCAAAATCATCGTCATAGAGTTCTTGAAGTATCTGCATTTTGTATGGATGGAGTTTGTGCTTTTCTTACAGACTCGTGTGATATTCCTGTCTGTTCTGCTACTGTCCGCAAGGAGTTGGTAGGCTCTGCAGCAAATATTGCCAAAACCGCAATTTGAGCTCCTTCATTCATCACTCGTAGGTTATTTCTTTTTCTATTACTCACCGAACTAGTTTCGAAGAACTTTGCCACCAAATCCAGCACATACTGTGACTTACTTCACGATTTCGATTTCCCTCATTGAAAACCAATGCCGTCCTTCGTGCGCACTTTCCAACCTCTGCATAAATGAAAATAATTTCAGTTCTTTCTTAAGAGAAATTCTCACACTTTATGCACTTAATAAAAGTTATCACTGAACAGCCCAACAAGCAAAAGCAAATTAACAATAATATTCCTGTTTTGGCTACATCTTTTAAATTTGCTGACCATGATTTTTTTTTGTTAAAAAGCAACGTATTTTTAGAATTTGTTGATAGAATAGCAAGGCTTTTTGTGCAATTTCAGTGATAAGACATCGATTGAACGCCAATTAACTATAAGTACTCGTAGTACCACCGAAATTTTACTAGATTACTTTTTGATGTAAATTTTTCGAGGTTACTTAGCCAATCCCCAAATAATGTTTGAAACGGTGCCACCCATGGGCGTAGCGAGGGGGAGGCAGGGGAGGGCCATGCCCCCCTCCCCCCGGAAGTTGGCACTTAATGGAATTTGAGAAAAAAACGTTAATATTTATGATGTTTGGTGTTTATTAGTATTTCGCCCCTCCCCCCCAGAAAAGTTTCTGGCTACGCACATGGTGCCACCTAATCTCCTAATCACTTATACTACACGGAGATCCAATGCAATAATTTTTGTGTAAACACTAACTTGAAAACCAAAATCTAAATGCAGGCAAGTTTAATTGTTTCTGCAACTGTGAAATACGATTAATCGGAAACCTCTGGACAAAAAGCAACAAAGTAGGATACCACTGAAAAGAGAATTGAACGCCCTTTAAAACGGTGTGCCACTTAACCCCCATTCCCATTTAAGATTCTAAGGGTGACATCTACCCCTCCTAGAGGGTTGAAACAAGAAGGCTAAAAATATTCATTTGAAGTGTCCCCCTTAAAATTAAAATTGACGTATCATTCCGATTTTTCAAATTTTTAACTGCAAGAAAGATATTAAGGGTGGGAAGTTTTCAAATTGACACCCCGTATAATTTTGTATCCATTAATACCTATGTATAAACATTCTTTCAGCATATTAATGGTTTATCTCTCTCTATTAAAATCTGATAATGAAATTCGAATAGTCTACAAGTTTTCGGCTCATTGTATATTTTGCAAATCAAACATTAGAACGAAATTATTATTTATATATCCCTGAGTTATTTCGTATCTGATTATAATAATATTAAAGCAAAATGCATGCAAATTAAAAAAAAAACTATATTTGATAAAGATTTTAAATGGCAACCCTGTGATGCAATCAAAGAAAACCTTCTCATTCGTGGTTGATTCTGCACTAGATATATCTTTACTTTCGGTCCAGATATATCACGATCTGAAGGAATGGGCCGAAATGCAAACTTCTGATTAGATTAAATAAGAAACCAGTTTTTATATTATTCAAAATTAAAGTCCATTAATTGTGTCGTTTTTGACGATTGATTTTGATGAAAGGACGAAGTAAGCTTAACTAATTGACCTGCCTGCAGAAACTAATAGACAGGGCACGATTTCAATATATCTGCTTCTATAAAGAGGTTTCAAGCATTTTTGCGGAAAAGTGGGCAACATATCTGTTCCTACGGATTTTGGGGCGCTGAATACGAATATGTCTGTTGCTTAGCTGATTTTTGTGAAATAAGTCTGAAATTTTCAAATGGTAGTTTTTTCCAAATAACTACGTATAACTTGAAAACGGTGCTAGATATAAAAAAAATTCAAGAGAGCAAATTTGTTGAGCAATAAAAATACATAGAAGTACAGACAGTGTTAAAAAATAAATGATCCATAGGCGTGCTATCGGGTAGGCAATATTGACTTAATTTAATTTTAATGATAAAATCCCTCTCATTTCTTGTTTTGCCGTTACGCATATTTTACTACTACAAATTTTATTTAAAATACGTATCTTTATGCCTACAAGTTATACCTATAAATCTGGGAAATGATAGATTTGCGACCGTGTACTTACTACAACGTCGTGGAAAAGTAGTTATTCGAAAAATAGATAGACATATTATAACACTAATAAATGAAATATAACCTGACGGAAAACTCACCGGTACTAAGTTTATATTCTGTTTACGTTCGGCATTGTGAAATTCGAAACAAATCAAAACGGCGTCTATTGCTCTTGTTCTCAAATTGATGCCTAATTCCAAAAAAAAAATTAAGTTATAAAAAAAAACTTTATTTGGTTAAACAAAAGGTTAACATATTATAACATAATATATATTATTGTCTATATTATATTGTATGTATTAATAAACCTACAAGTTATTCATCATCAATAACATCATCAGTTTTATTTAAACAGTCCTTTTTCGGGTTAATACTACATTTACAGATATTCATGCATTTGATTTGACCTTTCCTGCATGAACAATTGCTTGAAAAGCCATTCTTACAGCTGCAAAAAATAATGGCTTCCCAAGATTTTGGGATTGGGGGCAAAACATTAATATAGGATTTAACTGACCGCCACACAATTCCCATCCTATCTCCGTTGGAGATGTCAAATCAGGTGTTGGAACGAAGGATTGTTTCTACACCAAGCTTTGGAATTGTGCACGTCTTATATGAAATATTAAAGCGCCACTTGTGGGAGCTAGTGCCTGAGAATATTTACGTTTTCAAACGAGTTCAAGGCGTAGCTGATCGCAACTTTCTGTGGAGCTTCCATATAATTTACAAACAAATGTTTCTTCTTCTTTAATGGTTTCCGATGTTAAGTCTCCAACACCAAGATTTTTCAAAAGATGGAAATCTGCCAAAAAATATTCCAAGCGGTTGTTTTGCTAATACCAAAAATAAAGAAGGTATAATCACAGCCTGTAATCGCATGAAATGAGAGAGATGAGATGTGAAAAACTTCACCTGCGAAAGCGGGCCTTTGCCTAATACTGGGTATAAGTATATATTTCCTTGATTTCAAAGTACCTGCTTTTGCCCAAGACTGATTGAATTTCATTTTATGAAATAAAGCAAATAACAAAATTATGATATCGGTGTCGCTTGCAGAAGCCACAATTAAATTAGCAATGGAGTGTATGGAGTGTAGAATTATTCGGGTGTCTGCTTCCTCGCGTACTGCTTGTAGCTGTTCTACATGCAGGTCAGGTTGTTTACACCAAACTCTCTTTGAATCCGCCTAACACAATTATCATTTTATATTTGATTAGATAGGAAACATGCTAGATCGGCTTTATTTTCCGGCATAGTCAAGAAATCATTAAATTTATTAGAAAGAGGTACTGATCGATTTTCTACTGCCCTTCTTATTATCTCATATCTATTTTTTCCTAATTTTTGCCATTACAAATTACAAGTACTAGACCGTCAATAATAAGAGACTGCTCAATAATTATTGATGATACGATGTATCTTTTCTGGATTCGTCGCTAAGAATAGACATATTTCCAGTTTTTGATGACCCTTCTGTGTTCGCTAAAGAAATTCGCATGGACTTTAAATTAAAATATTTAAAATATTAGTCAAATCAATAGACCGACAGCTTGCGAGGCAATTAAAAGGCGTTGAGCTAGATTTTTATCAGCTTTCATTACATGTGTTTTGTTTTTAATCGTTGGGGTTATTCTAATTTCGTAAAGGGATCTGAAAGTTTTGGGTTTCGTTTCTTTCAAAGTTGCACTCAAACCTATTTTGGGATTTCCATGATCAGAGAAAATTAGTCTGTCTTCAACGAATGTTTCTAATTTTGATTCACCTATAGAATAAGCATTCAATAAAGAATTTTGTATATGGTCTGTAGCCACGTCTTTTGTCACAATGTTTTGTAGGTTTTCTGTTTCATTAAACGTCATAAAATTGATCTCTTTAAATGCGGAAAGTATGTTATCTTCATCAGAATTGTCTCTCATACTCAAGCCCGTAAACTTAGCCCCAGCTTTGCTAGCTTTAAAGAGATCAAAATATTTTAGGAAGTAAAAATTTTTGTTAAATTGAGCAAATTGATATACATTAATGGAGTATCTATTTGAGCAGCAGTAATTAGTTGGGATTTCAGTTCGATGTCGTGATCTTCTAAAAAAAGTAATAAACTGCGAAAGCAGTAATCTCCGCATAGCTTCTAGAGTGAGTTTATGAGCTCGTACACCTCTAGCGTATGATTTTCCTGCTAAAACTTTTTCAGATAATATTGGTCCCAATATTCCAGTTTCAATCAAAATTTCCGCAGGCCCGGAATATCCAACATAAGATCCTATTACTTTTTAAAAATTCATCGATATATGTAGTTCACCTAATTTAGGAATCAAACGCTCCCGGTATTCTGCTACCGACTATTTCAGTTCCATCAATTTGGGGTAATGAGCCTGATCAATTGTTAATACAACACTTCTATTTTAAGGTTTCTGCAACGAAAACAAGTCTTCTTACTACTGTGTTTAATGTAGTAACCTCGTGAGCAATAAAATTTGTAGTAGTAAAATATACGTAACGACTAAACAAGAAAAAACAGGGGGTTTATCATTAAAATTTAATTAAGTGAATTTTGCCTACCCCATAGCACGCCTATGGAGCATTTATTTTTTAACAATGCATGTACTTCTATGTATTTTTTAATGCTCAACAAATTTGTATTTTTTTTCTGTTACTAGCTCCGTTTTCAAGTTATACATAGATTTTTTGGATAAAATCACAAAAGCGGCCGCCATTTTGAAAATTTCAGACTTATTTCACAAAATTCAGCTGAGCAACAGGCATATGCGTAATCAGCGTCCCAAAATCCAGCAGCAGATATGTTGCCCACTTGTCCCCAAAAATGCTTCATGCTGTCAAGATATTTAAACTATAAACGATATTTTTAATTACATAAAAATATCTAAAAAATAATCAACGATTATCGCACGCTGCAGCGTGCTTAAAATGATGTTTATGATGCGCCTACTTTTTTAAAGGTTGCTATAGAAAAATTTGATCATGTCAAATGTGACAGATTAATATATTCGTCAATATATCCCTTAAGTTTAATATTTAAGACATTTTTGAGATTATGATGCATTCGTAATAAAAAATAGCGTATGATATACGTGTATAAGAGGCCTTTAAAGACCTTGCGACTTACAAAACACTTCGCTGCGCGTCGTGTTTTGAAATATGTCGCGCGTGCTTTAAAGGCCCTCTTATACACTTATATCATAATATACTATTTTATTACGCATGCATCATAATCAATGATTATCGCACGCTGCAGCGTGCTTAAAATGACGTTTATGATGCGCCTACTTTTTTAAAGGTTGCTATAGAAACATTTGATCATGTCAAATTTGACAGATTAATATATTTGTCAATATATCCCTTAAGTTTAATATTTAAAACATTTTTGAGATTATGATGCATTCGTAATAAAAAATAGCGTATGATATACGTGTATAAGATGCCTTTAAAGCCCTTGCGACTTACAAAACACTCCGCTGCGCGTCGTGTTTTGAAATATGTCGCGCGTGCTTCAAAGGCCCTCTTATACACTTATATCATAATATACTATTTTGTCATACGCTCCCAAAAATAGCTATTTTACGGACTCATTTGAGTCCGTAAAATGCTTCTTTTTAGGCCTAGTCTCTAAAAGTCGTCATGGCAACCTTTACGGACTATTCCAAAAGTCCTGAATATGTCTAAATGTCAAATTTCGAAAGACATGACAAAATTGTCAAATAGTTGCTACGATATCAATTTCTAAGCTAACTTTTTCGAACATTAGGACTTCAAAAATTATGGTAAATTTGCAAATTTAAGCGTTCTGAAGAAGTGTAAAAAGCGTATAACAAAATTTTGGGAGCGTATGACAAAAAATAGTGTTTGTCACACGTACCTAAATGAAGTTTTTCAGGACTCATCTGCTATTCCGGACTCGGCTGACGCCTCGTCCGGAAACAGCAATAATTCGTCCTGAAAAACTCCATTTTAGGTACTTGTAACAAAAATAACTATTTGGGAATTTTAGTGGATGGTGCACCTGCGATAGTACATGGTAGTTATTTATTCCGGAGACCTTCCTAGTGACTCAGAACTTATTGCGGTAATGCCATATCATTTGCTATTAACGTGATCAATAAAGAAATAAAACAAGAACTGATTTGAAAAATGTTGAGATGCGAAGAAACATTTTTTGTATAGAAAAGTGTCAGTGTGTCTTATAGGACTAATATAATTTTATAAGTCTAATACTTCTTTTAATATTTGTATATGCATAAGTTTTGAGTGACTGAATGACTTGGAGCAAACTCTCTAGAGTTTTATTTTTATGAAACCTTCCAGAAGCTGGAACTTTGCGCTTAAAAATATCGTAAAAACACATAATATGAGTAAATAAAAGATTAAATCGTCTCAAAATACGATCTGAAGTTGTCAACAAGTGGAAATAATTAGACAAAATATTATTGTTATATACTAATGATGCATCAAAAGATTACATTCATCTAGTACTTGAACTGACGATAGATGTAAATAGTTTTGAAGTATTGTATTATAGACGCTTTATTTATCATAATTTGATATTGCAATTTTAGAGTACATAAAGATACATGAAAATTAAAACTAAATATTTAATAGTAATTAAAAAAAAACAATAGACACAACCTAAAGAGAGATTAATACAAAATATACACTAACCCAAGCTAGCTATAAGCAACTGAAAAAATTATTACCTAAATCACAAAACAGCAAACGGTAAGTACCAATGCCAATAATAGCAAATAGTAATTAATTAATAAAAGCACCAAATAACGTCATACAAGAAATTAGTCCTTGATCGTCCGACGATTTTAAGTACGATAGTCTACATACGTGCGCATTTCGGCGTCCTTCTTTTTCACAAGGAGTATTGGACTAGAATAGGGAGATTTAGGCTCGTGGATTATGCTATTTTCGCACAAATCTTGTACAATTTCCGAAACGACTTTTCGTTCGCCGAAGGAAAGAGGGTATGGTCGGTAAACAACCGGTGAACTATCGCTGAGATGTATGGACATTGTTAGTCAGTCGGGTTTACCAAGTTAGCTAGGTGTTTTGAGTAAAACAGTCTTTAGATTCGTTTAATAGTTTAATGATTAAAAAAAAAATCAGAAATGCAACCATGGTGCTGCGGAAATGAATACGGAAGAAGTCTTTAATGAAATACAGGAAAAGGCAACCAGATCTAGGAACTTTATAATTTATGATGTGAGGGAATCGAGTAGTGAGGATTTTTCTGTGAGGATTGAATATGATAACAACATTGAATGTCAGCCCGAGTATTGCAGGTGTGAGTAAGGTAGAGAAGGTTCTTCGAATAGGTAGAAAGAAGCATAACGTTTGTAGACCACTGAAAGCCACCTGTGCTGATTCGTCATATGTTAAGGAAGTTTTGAAGGCTAAGAAAAAGTAGTACAATCAGAGTATAAGATCAGCTCTGATCAGACTACAATACAGAGGGAGCAATTTAAGAAAGCATTAGCTGAATTGGAGTTGAAAAATGAAGGAAATGATAAGAGTTTTGTAATTCGGTATGGATTTGTTGTCCTAAGGTTATAAAAAATGACAGACAAACCGATAGAAAAAACTAGATACTGCCCCATTATTGATGTACTACCAGAATGTTAGTGGTATGCGAACCAAGATATCGGACTTTAGTTTGGCAGTAAACTCTTCAAATTATGACATTGTTATTATCACGGAAAGACGGAAAGCTGGTTATATGAAGATATCTGTTTGGAGGAACTAAGTTGCAGTAACTACAACGTAATGCACAGATTACGGCGAAAAAGAGAGGGGGCGGTGTGTTAATCATAGTGAAAAATCAAATACGAGCTTCAATTGTCAGTAAGTCTGAGACTACCTTTGAGCAATTGTTTGTATTATGTAAATGTTCGAGAGCTGAATTTATTTTAGGGGGTATTTATATACCTCCTAGATCATCTGAAGATCTGTACAGCGACCACTGTCTGACGGTTGAACAAATTTGTGCTGAGTATCCTAATTCTAAGCTGTACATAGTAGGGAACTTTAATTTACCCGAGGCGCGTTGGTCGAATCCTGAAAATGGAGTGGAAGTGAGATGTCCAGCCAATTCATCTGCTTTACAACTGGCACAAATGTACGGCTTCTATAATATGCACCAAATGATTGAAGCTACGAACAGCAGAAACATATTTTTGGATTTGCTGTTTACGAATGATTGTTCCATTGATTGCTGTAGATCTCTGGTTCCTATTTTTAGTGACTCTTTTAATCATAATTCATACGCTTGTAGTTTTAAGTTAAATAATGCTAGGTTAGAACCACTTAGGATAGAGGATTTTTACTTTGATTTTAAAGATGGTAATTATCAGGGTCTGAATGATTATTTATTTTCAATAGATTGAAGTCACATTTTCAATAATGGAGATATAGATGTTATGGTCTCCGAATTTTATGGGATTCTAAACTATGGGATTCAGTGTTTTGTTCCACAGAAGAGATTTCCTCCAACTTTCCTTCCTACTTTTCTGGAGATTTAAGAAGGTTGATTTCTCTTAAAAAAAAAACAAGCACATAAAATGTCAGAGGTCTAAGAATGCTACAGACTATTTGGAATTTAGTAGGGTTAGAGCACAGTGTAAGAAATTAGCACAGGAGTGTTATATGAATTATTTAAACACAATAAATAGTGATCTGACTACCAACCCAAGAAATTTCTGGAAATTTGTAAATAAAAAAGAAGTTCAAATGAATTTCCAAAAAATGTGAGTCTTAATAATGTAGTGGCTACTGATGGTCAGTTGATCTTTTTGCTGATCACTTCGCTACCGTCTTCTCAGGTTCAAGTGCAATACCTCCTGTGGGAGCTTTACCGCAAATTAATATTGACTGTCCAATTATAAGTGTGTCTGAGGTATTCGATAAGTTAGGGTCATTGCCTAGTAAGTTAATGATTGGTCCTGATGGTATTCCAAATTTGGTCTTGAGGCAGTGTATGTATTCATTATCTCAGCCGTTGTGTAAGTTATTTAATATATCTTTGTCTGCTGAGGTGTTTCAAGCCATTTGGAAAGAAAGTTTTGTTTCTCCTTTATTTAAGTCAGTTGCAAGAAATGATCGTAGTGTATCTGTACAGTCTTCTATCCCAAAAGTTTTTGATAGTTTAATGTATGTCTATTTGAATTGGCAGTGTAAAGGGATTTTAATTGAAGAGCAACATGGCTTTAGGGGAGGTCGATCTACGATAACCAATCTACTTGTTTACAACAGTAAACTGTCGGATCCCTTGGAGATGGGGTATTAGGTTGATGCCATATATACCGATTTCTCCAAGGCATTTGACAGAGTTAATCACTTGTTGTTGATTGAGAAGTTAAAACATTTAGGTTTTTCAGAAAGATTGGCTAAGTGGGTGCATAGTTTTCTTAGTGGGAGAAGTTTGAAGGTAAAAATTGGTAATTTTTTGTCAAGAGTGATTGATGGGGTCCTTCAGGGGGGCATTGCCCTCCTTTGCTGTTTAGTCTCTTTGTCAATGACCTCAAAGAATGTATAGAGCATTGCGAATTTTTGTTGTTTGCTGATGATCTCAAGTAATTATTTTCATTGATTCTGAATGATACTGATATTAGTTTACTTCAGAGGGAACTGGATAATCTATGTGAATGATGTAAGTTAAACTTGTTACATTTGAAAGTTGAAAAATCCTTTAAGATTTCTTTTAATGAAAGGAAAAATAAGATCCCATCCTCTTATTCAGTGGATGGTCATTTGCTGGAAAACAGGGAACTGGCTAATGATTTGGTAATACTTTTTGATTCTAGTTTGGGTTTTGGTGAGCATATCAATCAATTGGGGGTCAAGTCTCAAAGGATGTTGGGATTTACTTTAAGAAATTGTACAGATCTTTCTCTGGAAGCTGTGAGGTCAGTGTATGTTGGTTTGGTCAGATCACAACTTGAATACGGTTCAAGCATCTGGACGCCTCAGTATAATGTTTATAAGTCATTACTCGAGAGAATACAAAACAAATTCTTGAGATATTGTAATTATAGGTTTAATTTGAATCTCATTGCTGAGCATGACTACCCTCGTATTTTGCATAAACTGAAATTGCTTACTCTGTTAAAAGAAGGATTATGTATGACATTTCTCTCATTTATAAAATACTAAATGGTATAATATCATGTCCATTTTTGCTATCGGAAATAAATTTTTCAGTTCCGGAAAGAACGCTACGGCATAATAATTTATTTTTTATCCGATCGGACGAAAAACGACACCTTTCCGATGTGTTTGCTCACCGCAAAAGTCATGATTCCAGTATATTGTATTCGTTGCTTGGCAACATGCAATAACTGTATGTACAACATTTCCGTCCTATGCCGGGAATATAAAATTTCTGTCATATTTAAACACCTTGTTTGTCAGATCTGACGTTTATCAAAAGCAAGATTTAGCTGTGGTTTCCCTAGTTACGTAATAAACTCCAAGCTCGCTCGATTCAAAACTTGATATTATGTTGAGTTTAAATTTAAAACACCGGTTTTATTTAGAGTAATATTTGGCTCTATTTTTATAAATACGTATTATAATTAATTCCGATCGGATAAAAAATAGAATGTGCAACTCGTAGGAAAAGCACATTCCTGGACCACAATCGTCCAGGAATGTTTTGCTTTTCCTCCTAGTTACACAATATACTACCAGCGAATATTAACTACGATAAGAAGATTCACTCTCCACGGCGGCACGTTAACGGTATGTCTCCTTCCCCGCGCGAAAACTAGCATGATACTGGCATGTGACCTTTGGACCCGGCGCACACTGGTTGAATTTCTAGGAAAGCTGGCCATAATAAGGTTTACCAGAAATAAGACATAAAAGTTATTAAGTATTACACGTTTAATATATCGTGTTTTAGACAAATAATTGTTGAATTTTTTGCTCATCATCTGTATTTATATATAGGGAGTATCAATTATCACTAACGATAAAAATCATATATAAAAATCATTTGTATGTTCTGAAATCATTTTAAAAAAGGATTTTGAAAATTAAGGGCTTCTTCGTTGTAAAAAAAAGGGTTTTAAATTTTTAATTCGATGATCCAAATTTTGTTTTTGCAACGGTTAATTCAGGAGTCTCACGAGCAAAATGAATGTTAAGCGGGCGACAGAAACGCGTTGATGAGGGCCTGCAATTTTGCCATACATGTATTTCAGAGTTATCGCTATTTTTAAAAATTGATCTAATAGGGACGCAACTAGTAAAAAATATAGAAGCATCAGTGCAGCTGTTGTTCAAAAACACTTGCTTATATTCTGAATATCCGAAGGTAATATCAAAGCCATATTTACAAATTAAAACTAAATTATACATTTTTATCTGCTGATTCAGCCAAAGTATTTATTACCTCTTTTTATAATAACATCAGTCTTGCATTAGCAATAATGATTCTACCGAAATTTCACCTTCAGTCTCACTTACTACAATATTATGGGATTAGGGGTGGGCGACAATAATCGATTATTCGATTCACTTTTAAGAAATTACCGATTAATCGACTTATCGATTAATATGTCAGAAAATATCGATAATTGATTATTTCGATTAATCGATTATTCAGTTATTTGCTAAAATATTAAGAGTTTAATCGATTATTCAATTTCTTGCCCACCCGTACCGATGACTTTACAACAGATATAGCTTTTAAAATTCCAATTTAATAATGCGTTGCGTTAAGGGTAATTTAAACTTGAATTTAAATGACATTTGAAAATACTTTCAGTACAACATATGAAGCAAAAAAAAAACAGAGAAACGTAAATGCTCAAACAAGACAGCAGCAGGGAAAACTGCGCACGTTACAAATTTAGCCAATACGGGATCCTCATTTCGACGCGTCATTTTCTGATAATCTGGCTACAGTTGTTGCACAATTAGGTATGACACCAACACATAACCTCAACGGAGTGTTAGCACGTTAGCAGTATAGTACATCAGTCTTTATCTTTTTATTATGTATTTGGGCAAAACTATATGATAAGAAGGATCACTCTCCGCGGCGGCATGTCAAAGGTGTGTCTCCTTCCCCGCGCGAATACTAGCAGAATATCGGCAGGCCATTATACAAATAAAACAATCATGTTGGCAGGCGACCTTTGACGCGGCGGCCATAGACCAGCTCATCCTTTTGTCAGATTAATTTTCAAACCTAAATTCTATAGTCGAGTCAATATTCGATATAAGATAATATCGCTATTTTTTAGTTGTATAGTATTACAAAATAGGAATGAAATATACAGTAAAATTGTGCGAAACCTTTAACCAATTTTAAAATCACCCAAAACGCCGAAATTTAATGAAATATTAAAAGATGGGGCAAATTCGAGCAACATTTTCTTCTTGATGTCTTTTGTCAGAATATTAGTATTCGGAAATATGGTGAAATCGTTAACACAAAATCAAAATCTTTTAAATATTAGTTATTACATACCTTGAGTATTGTTATCAATATTAACTAATTAAAAACGTTAACTGATTTTTGAAACATCCAGTTGAATACAAACTTTATCAAAATATTTATTTGGTGATAATAATAAAAAAAAACCATAACGTAAGTTTGACAGGGCGCTGCAAACAATTCAGAAGATATCAATTGTGTTTTTCCAATGCCAACTAGAGTATTAGAGTGCTATAAATAATTTCGTTATAAATTTGATTAAATATACCGCAAACGAAAATATCGTTTATGGCCAGCTTGTATTTAAATTCAACCTGTGTGCGGTGGAGTTTGCTGATCGTTACCAGGCAACGAAGAAAATCAACGACGATTCCTTTGTAGCGCTTTCTGGCCATTAAGTGGGCCTTCTTGTCGTAGTTAATATTCGTTGATACTACCTATTCCATTAGTTTTCAAAGAACAAATTATGGTAGACATTCTTTTGTTGACAGATCTCTGGAGTTTTTAAATGGAGAGGATAGATTGGATATTTTTTCATGGTTCTTTCCGGGTCTTTAGGAATACTAGTATTAATGTTCTTGTGATTTGATTGTTATTTTTAGTATGACTGTTACCTATTGTTCTGGAATTATATATTCTAGAATTACTTATTTAGTTTTGTAAATTTATATTGACATAACCATATGGTATACTGTTGTTATTTAATAATGAGGGTTTCCCGTTTAATAAATAAATAAATAAAAATAAATAATTTGCTGTGGCGTGAGCTTTTCGTTAAATTTTATGTCATCACTATCAAAGTGATTTTGTTTGTGTACCTGAATCGAAAATGCAGAACGCATAGAAGTTTTATCCTCTATACAAATAACAAAAATATTATTTTCACTTACTTCGATTTCGTTATTAGATAAGTTTGATACTGCGGCGGAACCGCTTTCTGCATCGGTTACACACTCACTACAAAATGCTCCCTTTCTGGATATGAACGTAATGTTAGCTCGACTAATTGTTATTCGGCCAACATCGACTCAGAATTTTCTAAAGTCTCTTTTACCAGTGTTGCCAATTTTCCAAATTTATTGGATTTTTTTTGGGAACCTTTCTACTTTTAAGTTCAATCTCGCTTGTTTTCAATGATTTCTGCTGTTTTTTTTATAAATATTTTAGATGAACTATCAAACGCTAAATTTGAGAGGTTTGAATCGAAATTTTTTGTCCTAGTAAGAAAGTAGGCAACAAGACAATGCAAACATGTTTCGAAAATAAAAATATAAGTCTGCGACAAAAATAAGTGAGTAATATGATTGAAAAAAAAAGAGATGTTACCAATAACAATCCCACATAATTTAGAAGTTTTTCAACACCGTTTAAAAACCTTACTCCACCTTAGTTGCAGGCTTTTTGAATAGGGCCGCTTCGGCTCTGGCTCCAGGGTGTAAATAGCACAAGTGCTAAATTAGTGACCTTAACGAAGCTGAAAATATTAGGTCTGTTAATATTATGGACTATATACACTTTTGCACTAGGATACGGAACTAGTTTATTTATTTTTCTACAGGGTTAACTCTAATACGTTAAAAAAATAGACCTAAACAATAGCTCTCGTTATGCAATTCATAGCGTATTTTTTGATACTCTCAAAAATACGAGATGAATATTCCTAATTTTTTTAAGAACACAAATTATCTGCAGCAATATCCATAGACATGCTCTAAAATCCAAATTTTTTATTTTAACTCACGCTGTATAATTATTGGTGTAATACCCCTTGAAATACGTAAATAACATTTCAGATTTTGATTTGAAGTGCTGATAGTGCTATGTAGGCTATAAAACGGAATAAAAATAGTGTTTGTCGAACTGCAACACACATTTCAAAAATGTTGAAACTTCTCGCTGCATTATTTGCTGCTTTGGCAATTGCCAATGCTGTCAATATTCCATTGGGCTTTAAATTATATGGCGATAAATATTTGGTGTCGCAATCAACGGTACGTATTATTTCATCTTAATTTTACTTAACTAGTGAAACATTTTTTGTTATGTTTTAATTTACTACTTTAACACCCTAATAAATGTTCAAATAATATATTAAAGATTTTTGGCCTATGTTAGAAAAAAGTGTGCAACTTAACAAACATGTGACACTTTGACAAATATTAAGTACAATAATTATTGTAGAAAGAGAAACTGTTTAAAAAAAGTTAGCGACAGACTGTCACTTGCTCTAAATTAGTTAATAAAAATTTGTATATAGCTCATGTAGAATGGAACACTAAAATAAAATTTTTTACTGTCAATTCTTCTTTTATACACGCACTTATTAATTTTAAAGTTATTGCCTAATGAAAGTTCAATATTTAATTTTAAAAATAGCATTTATTAACAGGTACAATAAAATTAATACACATGTAAAATATACCTATATGCAAGTTCTAGGACACTGGATCTACAAAATCTTTAACTGAAGCAAATTGTTTAAAAAAATTAAGCTAATTAAGCACATATGTGTTTATGTGTACCTACTTGTTAATTCGAATTTAATTCGTTTTGTACAGGCCTGCAATTTGCTGAGATATTAAGGCATTTACAATAATTTTACTGTACTTTAAAGACATGCTAAGACTCTTAATTTGAAGATTAATGATGTTCTGATATAAAATATTTAGGCTTAATTGTAGGCATGCATACAATAGTTAACCTCTATTTAAATTAAGTTAACCTAATATTTTTAGGCGAAAGTGTCACTCCAGTTCTAATATTTTCAATACAAAACTTCCTCTCTAATATCCGAATATAGCAAGGTCTAACTAGAAAATACGTTGCTTAAACCAAATAGAGTTTTAATATATGTTTTACCTTATAGGCTACATTCTTCGAAGCATTCATCACCTGCAAAAGCTATGGCTACAATTTGGTGACAGTTTCGTCATTAGAAGACAACCAGCGCTTAAACGACACGATTTCATTGCGTAGTAAGTTGAAGCATTTACATTATAGATCCTGACTTTTACATTTAGACATTCAAAAATAAAAGATAAAAAACATAATATTTCTTTTAGCTTTTCATTACTAATTTGTATACTTAATTGTGTTTTCATATTAATGCGCTATAGTATCCTCTGGGATTTGAAAGGAATCAATTAGAAGGTTTGCTTTCTGAGATTATCTATAACAAATTCGTTTTCTCTCAAGAGGTGATTCTTTAATCACTGTTTTGGCTTTAGCTTTGCCGATTTTATTTCCGCCTAAATAGTAATTCCGCATATTTTATTTCCACCCAAATTATAATTCCGCCCGTTTCGTTTCTGCTCATTTTACTTCCGCCCAAATGGCGTAGACTTGTTGAGCATATAATTTCAGTATGTAAATATCTGTGTCTTGAAATGAGAATTAACAGTGATATAGGTGCTAATCAAATAAAATAGAGGGAATAGACTGGCACGGGCTTAAAATAGAGAATCGAATATACATATATACAGCATTGAACTTTAAAATGCTTACCACAACTGATTATTTTATGTGTAATGATAAAATTGACATTAATCTTATTTTATTGTGATAAATAACTTTGACTTGATTAGCTTTTGATAGTACCTACTCACCATAAGAAAAGTAGTGTAGTAAGAAAATGAAGCTGAAGAGAGATATTGCTATTATTATTATTATTATTATTATTAATATTATTATTATTATTATTATTATTATTATTATTATTATTATTATTATTATTATAAGTCTACCAAATTGCTGAGAGAGCATTTTCATTTATTATCAGGTGTCAAAAGGTACTCAATAATTTAGGGTATATTAGAAAAGAAAGTTATTGCCACTTAAATTTCACTTATTTGTAATACCTTATAGACCAATTATATCAAATTTACAACGTAAATTATTATCTTTAAAATAGTAGAAGGTGTATTTTTAGACAGAAATCCATAGTAGCGATAGTTTATATAATATTTTAATTTTATTCCAAAACAATTTAATATTTTCCTTTGCTCTATCTTCCTTTTTTAACCATCTCTCGTCAATTCCTTTCTCTTGACCGCTTCATAACGATACTAAATCTACATAATCATTTAATTGCAGCTAGTTATTGGCTTGGCGGAGTATGCCAAAATTATAGCGGAATATTTGAAGCGAAATGGATTTGGCTGGAGTCTGGAGATGATGTGACATTTACAAATTGGGGTTCAGGAGAACCTAACCTCCAGTCCGGAATTAATTGTATAGCTATAAATTCGGTCGGTGGATGGGTCGCTTATGGTTGCCAGACCAATACTTTTAGGTTTATTTGCGAGTCATAATTTTACTTTATACTTAATATTAAATGAAGTTTTATAGTTTAAAAGGAGTTTTATTTATACAACAGAAAAATTTAAAAAGTTAAAGAGATGCATCTTGTATAATGGCCACTAGATCTAACGCGTTACGATGCTAGGAAAATGTATTGTTAAAATCTCTAATTTTGCATACGAGCGATACATAGATCTGTTAAGATAGTTATAGCAAATTTCATTAGCAAAAACTTGGTTAAATGCACATTTTAGAAAATTATCAATTACTAAGATTCTTTTTCGGTTTTATACCTTCTGCATTAAAATTACTAAATGTAATAGGGATATAATTTAATATCCTTTAATATCTATGTATAAACGATCTTTCAGCATATTTATGTATATTTTATTTATTTTTATTTTTTGGTGTATTTCTCTCTATTAAATCTTATAATGAAATTCGCGTAGTCTACAAACTTTCTGCTCATTGTATATTTTGCAAATCAAACATTAGAACGAAATTATTATTTATATATACTTGGGTTATTTCGTACTGATTGATTATATGGTATAATAATATAAAAGCAAATTGCAAACAAATATTTAAAAAAAAAACTATATTTAATTAAGATTTTAAATGGGAACCCTATAATGGAATCAAAGAAAATCTTTTCATTTTTGGTTGAATCTGCACTAGATATATTTTTACTTTCGGTTCAGATATATCACGATCTGAAGGAAGAGGCTGCGATGCAAAATATGTACAAAGATCTTCTGATAACACTAGATTAAATAAGAAATCAATTGTTGTATTATTCAAGATTACAGTCCAATAAATCTTTAGTTTTTGACGATTGATTTTGATGAAAGTACGATATTTTTAATTACATAAAGATATGTAATAAAATATTTTTGCGAATTTTATTGGATGGTACACCTGCGATAGTACATGGTAGCTATTTATTCCGGAGACCTTCCTAGTGACTCAGAACTTATTGCGGTAATGCCACATATCATTTGCTATTAACGTAATAAATAAAGAAATAAAACAAGAACTCATTTGAAAAATGTTGAGATGCGAAGAAACATTTTGTGTGGAAAAGTGTCAGTGTGGTCTTATAGGACTAATATAATTTTATAATATGCTGCTTTTAATATTTGTATATGCATAAGTTTTGAGTGACTGAATGACTGGGAGCAAACTCGTTAGAGTTTTATCTTTATGAAACCTTCCAGAATCCGGAACTTTGCCGATAAAAAAATAATAATTTTTATATTAAGTATGAGTAAATAAAAGATTAAATTGTCTCAAAAAAATGATCTGAAGTTGTCAACAAGTGGAAATAATTAGACAAAATATTATTGTTATACACTAATGATGCATCAAATGTAATCTATTAATCTAGTACTTGAACTGACGATAGATGTAAATAGTATTGAAGTATAGTATTATAGACGCTTTATTAATCATAATTTGATATTGCAATTTTAGAGTAGGTACATAAAGCAAAATAAAAGATACATAAAAATTAAAACTAATATAAATATTTAATGGTAATTAAAAAAAAACAATAGACACAACCTAAAGAGAGATTAATAAAAAATATACCCACTAGCTATAAGCAACTGAAAAAATTATTACCTAAATCACAAAACAGCAAACGTTAAGTACCAATACCAATAATAGCAAATAGTCATTAATTAATAAAAGCACCAAATAACGTCATACAAGAATGTCATAAAAAAACAAGTTTACATAAATATCAAAACCAATACAAAAGTTGCTTCAGGCGTGGAGATAAAAATTAATACGTAAAACTTAATACAAAATTACACATATTTTTCTTACTAAGTGTTTAGTACACTCAGCCGGATTCAAATATCAACAGTGACCCTAATTTCATGATAAAATCAAATATAAATAATTAACAGTCAATTAGAATAATTAATATATTTTCAAAGATCTATGAGAAATGACATACAGATTTGAAACTTTATTCAAAGAGATATATTGCTCCCAAAAATTAATAGAGTTTAATAGGCGCTTCTATACCCTTTATGTGAATAATAAAAATAGTACTAATCTAATTCATTTAAACATTAGAGGTATAACTAGTACTTTTACTAATATACTTGTGTTTATAGAAACCTATCCTAAAAATATATGGTACTAACAATTTTATATATTAAATATATATATTATAACGAAGCTAATTTTAACTCATTTTTTGATGATGTCATAGTGTACTAAAAGTCATCTAAATCTTCAATTTAATAATTTTAAATTGAACCAATCCGGTATTACCATATTAACTATTAACACTAAAATTGATAATATCATGCTACCTACAGGTCACCATCATCAGACTTGCCTTTGTTTTTGGATGAAATATATCTGTTCTTTAACACTTGTAAACTGGAGGGTAGGGATGTGTTTCTTGGAGACATGAACATTAATTTGCTTAATTGCTTGAACAATAATGTAGCAAAATATATGTCTCTACTAAATGCCCACGGTTTTAAGGCCAAAAATTCATCGATATAATATGTAGTTCACCTAATTTAGGAATCAAACGCTCCCGGTATTCTCCTACCGACTATTTCAGTTCCATCAATTTTGGGTAAAGCGCCTGATCAATTGTTAATACAACATACTTTTATTTTAAGGTTTCTGCAACGAAAACAAGTCTTCTTACTACTGTGTTTAATGTAGTAACCTCGTGAGCAATAAAATTTGTAGTAGTAAAATATACGTAACGGCTAAACAAGAAAAAAGAGGGCGTTCATCATTAAAATTTAATTAAGTCAATTTTGCCTACCCCATAGCACGCCCATGGAGCATTTATTTTTTAACAATGCATGTACTTCTATGTATTTTTTAATGCTCAACAAATTTGTATTTTTTTTCTGTTACTAGCTCCATTTTCAAGTTCCAAAAAATTACCAGAGAAGAGAGTCAGACTTGCTTGGACCATGTTTTTATGAGGGAAAAACAAAGACACAATCAAACAAGAAACATTTTTTTATAATTAAACATGATATCACAGATCAACTACCTCTTTTACTACACTGAAAAAACTGATGATTTAATGGCAAATGAACTCGCGCAATTGCCCTTTTTGCTTTTGTGGCAAGGGAGGCTCCTTAAGTTCAATGGCATTGCTTTTGCGCTAACCGAAACCACTGCAATTGAGTCAAATTCACCGCGCATTTGCCCTATTATGCCTTTGAGCCAAATGAAATGCTTTTAAGTCAAATTAGGGAGTTTCTGGCCAAAGCCGTGTTTTTGTCAGCAAGTCGGTCTTTAGCACAAAATTACTGAATTTGGGCCAATTTCTCTGTTTTATTTCTCCTATCCTGAGAGTGAAATGAGATGGTTTTATGTCAAATTCGGGAGCTTCTAGAGCTAAATGCCATGCTTTTGGTAACGGGTCTGTGCTTTTGGCATAGGTACATTCCCAGAGGCGTGGTTTCCTACACCTCGATGTTGGTCAGTTTCTCTTGAACATCGAATCGAACAGGTGCGTGTGTCTTTTCCATGGTGAATACATGATCATGGGTAATGTGAAAGAATTCTTGGCGATGTGGCGTTAACAAAATGTTAAGGTATGTAAGTTATGTACAGTTTTCTTATATTTATGATTTCTTAAAAATTTATATGACAACAATGTTGGTTGATCAAAATCTTTCTTTTAACTAATCTATAGGTTGTATCGTGACATATACCTTAAAATTATACGTATAATGCCGCTCTAAACTATGATTAGATAATAATTTATATATGTATATAATATACATACATTTGTAGCGTAATAATATTAACCACTATAAACATTTTGAATTGTGAAGCTATCAGCTCAGAAAGTTCCTAAGTCATCAGATAACTTGCAAACCACGCGTTGGTGTGCGTCAGTGCGTCCATCTTTTTTTCAATAGAATGCTGGTGTTTTGATAAAAGTTTCCAAAAACATTTCTGCTTATTGGCTAAACGCGCAAGCATTTGTAGCAAAGTCTTAGTCTCTGACATTAAAATCTTAGGATTTTGTTACAATTTCGTGAAAATTTTGAGCCCGGCTCTTTATTGCTTATATATACTCATGTCTTGTTGCTAAAATTAAGGGCCGATTTAAAAAAAAATACATTATGATTTTTTAATTATTATTATTGGTTTAAACT
>MU191204.1:24732-37381 GCA_016904865.1 Pissodes strobi | reverse complement strand
TTCAACCACCAGTCGTAGTTCAAATAAGCTGAGTTTAAGCCTCTATTTTACAACCAGGCCCTACTAACTACATAACAGTAACTAGGTATATGATGTTAAACATGGAATGTTATAAATGTTAAAGTATTTTTTGTACTTCCAGGACTAAAATGGTTAATTTAATCCTAAGGGACTAAAGTACATTTGGACTGTGATCGTGACCACAAAGTTATCGACACTGACAACTTGTTTACTTATACTGTAACTAAGTGTTTCAAAGTAGAACAATACAATATTCAACTGGTAAAGAAAAGCCTAATATAATATTTTATATCAAAAAAGGCATGCAGCTGCAATCTACTACATTCTTATAAATACAAAGAGTAGAATATAACCAGTCTTTGGTGTGACAAAAAAGACTCGTGAAACAATCACCCTTCAACTTTACATGCCCACGATTTTTTTAAATCACTACATATAGGATAATAATGTATTAGTGGGCCTGTAGAAGGCCTGTAGAGCATGTAAAAGCCTACGTCTGACTAAATCTTATAGATAATCTACTTTAAAATACCACTTGTTTACGTACCTTGGTACCTACGAAAGCAGCAAAACTACACTTTAAAACGTAATATAACTTTAATGTCTAATTGGATATACCGAAACTACACACACAGGTTTAATAGTCAGCAAAAAAGCCACTAGAAAAACGCATAAAATCGCTATAAATCACAAGAACTTATCCACAGTCACATATGAAAACAAACTAAATTTGCTCCAAAATGGCGCAGCCAATCAGCGCGTTGACGAAACATTGTCGTCACTGTCCTGTATAAAGCCACTGTAGTTTCAGTTCGGAGTCAGAGTCCTCTATTGACAAACAAATCTACCCGCTGATGAACAATGAAAACTCATTCACCATTATGTCAACAATATTCTTATTTCTCGCCTAAATTAGTTTCCGTCTTGTAATATAGATGGGGACGTCCGTGTGTCGATGGTAACTGTGGGAGAAAACTCAGCACAGGAAATATCCTACTATTTTTTTTATACAATGGTACTTCCGACCACAAACTTATTACAACGGTTTGTGACCTGCCACTCCTACAGAAAGATCCACCATTGCCTCGTAAAATCCGGCATTACGATAGTGCAAATTGGGAGGATCTAAGAGAGTTCTACCTGGATTTTCCTTGGCTTGACGTCCGCTTTGGCACTGACGACCCGGCAGTCTGTTGCGAAGAGATTATGCAAGTAATCGCCCTAGGAATGGAAGCATACATCCCAAATTCCATCAAGTTACCGTCAAAAGGAAAGTCCTGATTCGACAGAAGATGCGAAAGAAGGTAGGAAACAAGCCTACAAGTACTGGCAGCAAAATCAAACCGCTGAAAGTAGCAGTTATTTTACCGAAGCGAGAAACGAATGCAAACGTGTGATTGACGAAACTAAAGACAAACACAATCAAAGAACCAGGAATAAACTTTTGCAATGCCCCAGTGGCTCCAAGAATTTCTGGTCGGTAGCAAAGGCAGTAAGCAATAACTTTACAAAATCGTCTCTCCTACCTTTGACGGTCGAACGCAGCGTCACGGCGACTACAACTAAGGAAAAAGCAAACATGCTTGCCAAAATGTTTTCATCGCACTCTACCTTAAACATCCCGCAAAGCAAGGATCTCCCTACCATGTCCAACATCAACACTACCATGGCAGAAGTTAAGTTTCACCACCGTGATATTCGTAAAATATCAAAAGGCATCAGGACCGGATGAAATACCTGTCATCGCGTTAAAAAGAACTGCGCCAACGAACTAACACATATTTTTCCAGACTTTTTTCTCTGTCTTACCGAAAAGGGATTTACCCATTTTCTTGGAAAGTCGCTCGAGTGCAAACTGTACAGGCAAGAAAACCACGCCATCAAACTAACGTCCAATTGCCTCGCTTCCACTAATCCCTAAAGTTATGGAACGTGTAGTCAAACAGCAACTACTCAAGTACCTCGAGAGCAACAGAATAATTAGCGATAACCAATAGGGCTTCCGCAAACAGAGATCGACAGAGTTGAGAACTACGGATAATCTCGAGCGATTGCGTTGGATATTTCGAAGGCGTTCGACAGAGTTTGGCATGACGGATTGCTCAACAAACTGCCGTCCTTTGCAGATGACAGTACCCTTGTCTCCCAATTTAGATCAGAAAAACCTGTACCAGCGACTGAGATTTACCACTGCAGACAGGAACAGATTAGAACAATTAATCAAGATCTGGAGCAAGTTCGAACTTGGGGCGACAGGAATTTGGTCCAATTTAACGCTGCAAAAACCCATGCTGCCACGTTTACCAAGAAAGCCAATACGACGTGCTCTGACATCATTATGGCGGGATCGACCATTCCTTCATCCTCGTCAATGGGACTATGTCTTGGGATGACCACGTTGCTAACATTGCAAAGTCAGCCTCGCAGAAGGTTGGTGCGCTATTTCGCAACAAAAAACTATATACACCGCAGCAGCTACGCTTGCTCTACAAAGCGCAAAAAAGACCGTGCTTGGAGTATTGCTCACACATCTGCTGGATTCCATTCAGAAGAGAACTGTGCATCTCGTCAGTGACCTGGAGTAAACCCGGGATCTGGATAGTCTGGAACACAGCAGACATGTGGCCGAGATATCCTTGTTTTATAGATATTTTCACGGCAGATGTTTCCGGGATTTGCCCCGCATCATCCCGCCCCCCAGCAGCGCATCTCAGATAGTCAAGACAGACGGCTAGAACGCACCCGCTCGTCGTACAACTGGAAACACCTAGAACGTCGCTTTACAATGACTCCTTTGTCTGGTGCACTGCATTACTGCGGAAGTCACTCCCAGATGACATCGGGTTCCCCCTAATTACAACCTGCAACTGTTTAAGAACCATGTCAATCAGAATCAACATCTTCGCGCACACACCGCTCGTCGAGTGCCATAGGATCTCCCGTTAGTGTGTGTACCACTGCCATAAAAAAGGTAACTTAAAAAGGTATACTCCACTATCCTCGCAATCGACAAATTAGTTGTTATTGATAATGAGGGATTTGAGGAATGCATTTGCACAGCGTCTTTCATCTGTGACCTAACAAAGGCGTTTGACTGTGTATCCCCCAGATTTCTGTTCGGTAGATTAAAAAACAATTATTTGTATCCAAATAGTGTGTAATTAGACTGACCGGACAAGCCTGCAGTCACGCGCCAAAAAGCTTGGCACGTTGTCGGGACCCTGAGCCATTTTCGGCTTGAGTTTGCAAAATGCCTTTAAAATATCAGAGTCCGAGAGCGATTTTATAGATAGATGTACATTGGTTGCGCTGCGGAAAACCATGTAGTAGTCGTCAAATAAGTCCACATTTAGATTTAGAACATCTAAGTGGAGCCATGATTCAGTTATTGCCACAATAACTCATGTGAACTTGCTGATGTGAAGAATTCGTGGGTTTTGTGTTAAGTCCTCTTGTGTTTTGATAGTAACATATTGTGTTGTTGCTGGAGGTGGATGATAATTTTATGTTCATGTCAGACAGGTTTATGCATTTAAATTAAGTGATACTATTTTGGGAATACCACAAATATATTTAATACGCAAGCACAGCTTATACCGTACCGAATCAGTTATTGAACTCTACGTCGGCTCCTTTGATGTCGATGAAGCCAGATTTGACTTTTTCATGCTTTCCTCATTTTTCGCGCATGCCCTTCATACATTAAAAATGTTAGGTTTTAATGGCCAGCTGGAACTGAACAGAGATGGACTGGATTTAATTTAGTTTACATTTTTAGTACATTAAATTAAACATGATATGTAACTGTAAGTGAAATTGATAAAAAAAGATATCTGGTAAACGTGATCGAGAATGATCAGTCATTTATACATAACCATGAATATGGTGTTTATAAGTATAAATAAATATATAAATATTTCACTTCCGGTCCAGCCGTCGAAGGACGAACACGTTGGAAACGGATTACAGAATTCGGCACGGGAAGTGGAAGCTGTTTGCTTAGATAACGTGTTCCAATCCTTCGGGGGGTGTCTGGAAAGTCGTGCCGGCTGGACAGTGTAAGGGGTGGGGTGATTCCTACTAGGACTTCAGGGAATTTCCGTGCGTGGTAGCGTGGCCTGAGGGCGGTCGGGGGTGTTCCCTACGGGGATTTGAAGTCTCTGACAGAAAGTGGTTATACCTACAGTGTGCGAAGCCTCCTTGCATAGGAACTCAGTTGTGCATTTCATTAGCTTATAGTTGTGTAAAGCTCGGGAATCACCAGGGGCACAGGCCCGTCTTTCTGGTCTTTCCCACCGAATACAAGGCCCTTCAAACTGGACTAACGTGTAACGGATGTAGAAGGGTAGCTCTACCTCTCCCTAAGCGCCAGGTGAAGGGTGTGCTGGCAAATTGCCTCGCAGCAGCGCCATTCAACCCTCTGTAAAGAGGGTCTAGCATCATCATCATCATCATATAAATATTTTGATATGAACATAGAATATCAATTTTTCTACAGCCGCGCGCAAAATAACTAATTGCTAAATTTAAATGATATCGCAAAATCGACGAATGCCGTGGATCCTTATTTTGCGCTCTAGCGGGAACAAGGAAAATAAAATTCTCACTTTATTCGTCGAGTGTGCTATGAATGGTCATGGAAACCGAGGATAAATAAATGACAGTCATGCGTTTGTTACAGTTTGTTGCTGGCACTCCTGTTCTAAATATGCCCGAAGCCCGAATATAATATGTCAAACCTGACAGTCATTTGCAAATTTCAGAATAAGTATAGAGAAAAATGTGCATTTAATTTTAAAAAATGCGGCTGTAGAAAAAGTTCTGTGTGTTTTTCGAGCGCAAAGTAAGATTGCCGTTTTCGAAAGATTACTACGGGCAGAAATTTTATCAAAAATGTGATCGCGTCAAACGGCCTTAATAAATTGATATTTCGTCACTCGAAGCCATTTATATAGTTGTAGGCAATGAATAAAGAGTTGTAGGTATGTGATATTGTTCACTACTTATTTCTAATTAAATTTACATACCACCTTTGTAATATTAGTGTGACGGTTCTAAATTGGTTGCCTTTATTATGGGATGCTAAGAGGCTATACAAAACTACAATAATTTATGTCTCAAGTTTAAAAAGTTAAACTTACTGCAGAAGGGAGCCAAACAATTATCGACGTAGAATATTAATTTATCATGCAATGTGATATGAATGAACTATACTTTAATCTCAATACTTAATGTAAACATCTACTTACAACCTTTCATCTTTCGGAAAACTAAAATATCCTGAAGCTGGATTGGCTTTCTTGTGCCCTTTGCAGACAAGACAACGTACGACCATGGTTAACAATGAAAACACGTTAATGATTAAATGTCCAAAAAGTTAACACACTTAATAAATAAATAATCGAGCACAAATAATAACACGCAAACAATCCAATCTAAGAACGTAACCTGCTGCTTCTTGTCAAAAAATCGAGAGTCCAACGCTGTGCGGTGTGTTCAGTTTCCGACTCAACCAGGTTTATGTCTCTTCGATTCAGCAAACTGTCGTAATAGAAAAAGATAACACTACATTGAACACCAAACCGGTTCTGTTATTCATAAATAAACGAAGTCGCCCTCATATAATTCGGCTCGTAGCAGACGCCGAGAATATGAGGAAAATGCTCCTATTGGTTGGATTTTATTGCTTCAAAACACGTGGAGAGTTAAATAACTGATTCGGTACGGTATAAGCTGTGACGCAAGTTATGCTCCCCAGAATCCGTCCTTATTTGAAGCTCGGTTTTTAGAGCTTTATACTCCTTTACTTGGGTGGGGGTTCTGTCATTGCTGAATGATAGATTAGAGGAATTCTAATTTTGTCTAATTGCCCCCGAATGCCGAATTATCTTCGACACATCAGATGGAGAATATATAATAACTTGAATGGGGCGGGCACTGTTAGGTATACTTACCCACTCGAAAAATTTTCAATGTTGAAATATCCAGGTCTGGAACTCTACAGTGTATTTATTATTTCTCCTATAATACGCTTGTCGGAGGAGTTTCCGATAATTCGAAAATCATCAGGTTGGACTGGCGAGATTGACGGTCACTCAGTTCGGAGATATAGTCAAGCCTTTCAGGCGATTGATTGGAATCATTATTGGTACTGAAGTTATTTTCAACGCTCTTCATTTATCTTCCTTTGATTTGCATACCTATAAAGCTTTCCTAAATTGAATTGCATTTGACTATACTGCGATTTGACGTATATAGTTTAGTAGATTTAGAGTGCTTGAAATCGCTGCAAAGTGAATTTTGCTCTCTGATGTATGTCCATCATCCATCGAATTGAAAAGTTGCTCCTCAAATATGTAGTGCGACAAGGATAAGCGCTGGGACTGGTTATTTCACAATCACATTAATGACTTAAGGGCGACTGAGCCTAGCAACAACTTTATACTATTCGCAGAGGACACCACTCCTTTGATCGTACAGAGATTAGGCAAAAGTTTACAGCTCATTTATAAACCCAACACAGAATTAGATTTTTTTTCACTGAGAGGTTAGTAATCCTGAATAAGTACGTTTCGTGGGTCTGAACCTTGTTCCAAAATTGGCATGGTATCATGACAGGGAATTTTTAGTCATAAGGTTGGAATCCAATATTTTTCTCCTCTCTCTCATCTTCCATATCTGAAACTGTTTTTACTACTGCCTTTCACGTAAGACACAGGCTCATATAACCTATTTTTTAATGCTGTGGAGGGTTTCCCATACTTGAGACGACAAAGGTAAGAACAAGATACTTAGTGTTCTTCCTAAAACCGTTAAAGTGCCAGCCAGTACAATTTAAAAGGGCAAAAATACTTAATGTATTTTAAAGTTTTTACTTTACTTGGAAGAAATTTTCAACAATTTTTCGATTCTGTATTGAGATATAATTTTCAATGATTTTTATATATGCATGTTACTGAGCACATTTTTTAAAATTGTATTTGCACTTTAACTTAACCCAAACTAACCCAAATATCATGTTTTAACTGCACACATTGCTGCATTTTGGTCACTAATAATCGCAATCATGTTAAAATTATGTTAACAAATTTATAATGTTTTGATGATAACCACAGGCTGGCTGGTGACTAAAGTCATTGTGCAAATTAGCATGTTGTTCATGACCTTGTTCTTAAAAATACACTTGGACCGGACTTTGAACTATGGTAATCTCTATGGAATTTCTTTCCAATTCATTGAATTATGATTAACACAAAATAATTACTGATAAGTAGGCTTTGAAAAAGTAGTTTTTTGTGAAATGACGAAAATATTGTTTCGCCGCTAATATAAATTAAATTAAAATTGATTAATGGTCATAATATGCATAACTTGAATGTTTATACTTATTCTTGATATTTTGGCTTTTGTTATGATTCTTTTCAATCAAGGTTTGCATAGGTTCAGATAAAAGCTGAAGAATTTATTTATTTATTTATTTTTTGGGAAGGAAAGAATCAAGAAATTCAGAAATTCGGAAGATACATCAGATGCCTTTTCAATCCTATTTTTCAACGTTTCATTGTCAGACATTTACTAATTATTTGGCATTATTTAGTTAATTATCTAGCTAGGTAATTCATGCCCATTTTCACACCAGTTTAAAAAACCAATTTAAATTAATTTAATTTTAATATTTTGTATTCATAAGCCAGTTTCATTTCAAACAGTTTTGAAAAGTGTTTGTATAACTAATGTTTCAAGTACTTTAATCGATTATATTTGTATAAATTTTAATGATAATGATATACACTGTTGTAATGCGAGAGTTCTGCCGGCCGCCTTATCAGACCATGAAGCCATATTGGCTCAGATAAACCTGAAAACCGAGAATGTTGGAGGTGTGAGAAAGAGAGAATATTTAGTAAAATCAATTTTGCAAGACTTAGAAATGATTGTCAGATCCACTCAACGAATTTAACCTGTTTAATATGAATCTCCCTCTAAAAACGATAAAACAAAATAGAAAAAAGACATGGAAAACCTCTTCAAGGAACCTCCGATTTTTACATACCCTTAGAAAATATACTCCAACTGAATTTGTGATGCATTATTTTAATAAGTATAAATCAATATACTGGAAAGTTACAAAAAATGCAAAAAAATTACTATGATACTAAAATGAGTAATGCAAAAAATAAATGAAAAGAAATTTGGCACAATTCAGCAGGGATGGGTGGCATTCGGTTGAAGGTCTTTATGAATCTTCCAGACTCTGCGCTTGAAGGGCTTGCTGGAATTACGAATGCCTACTTTGAAAGGGTGATAATCCCTGATTGTTCAATTTTGAGGCTTCCCTGGCCTGCATCTCATACAGTCTGTTTTTGTATTGCAGAAGCATGCGGTGAGATCACTGAAAACCACTGTTTATTAAGGAGGGGATTCTCACCTTAACTGTGATTTTTTGATAATAAAGCTTGTTTGCTTTGATTGATTTGAACTCCTCTTCCTAGTTGAAAAATTTCATGGGGTGACTTTAGAGGGTAGGGAGATGAAGTGAGGGAAATGCATCGTAAGCGATAATATGTCCCCCTTTGATATCATATTTGACGTGTCTCGCCGTTTTTGGCTAGAAAACATGTTTACAAAGATTTTTAGGTAGCTATTTATACAGTAGGGTAATTTATACAAAAGAACAATATTCTCAACTGTTTATTAGAAGCACTAGAAAATTTTCCAATTATTTTCCATTTTATCAGAAAACGTGTCTTTGAATTATTTTAAAGATGCAATTAATTTTTTTTAGGCTATAGTTCTGCATGACATTTTATAAAAATGAAATTTGTAACAACTGATATGAACATTTAAATTTTAAATAAATAAGCAGATAATGTTATATTGTGAAATATGTGAACTCCCACAATAATCTTTAGCTCTAAAATAAAACAATATTTAAATAAATAATCTTTTAACTTATCCAAAAATTTAAAAGTAGCTGCTAGTTTTAAAAATGTTTCGTTTTCTAAATATCTATACCTGCTACTAAGTACATTGATTAAAACATTAAGCTTCAGGGATTTTATAGATTATAGATAATGATCAATATCTTTAAGCAGTAATATGGAGATAATAAAATTTCAGTTATTTTATTGATTGAACATTCAATACTTTAAAAGTAATAAAAGGTGTTTACTATTAGTTTTGACATATTAGGAAATTGTACAATTCCTATAATGGTTGACTAGGTACATTCTTGTAGAGTATGATAGCCCCTTATGTACAAATTACATATATTTGAAAATATGTTTTACCTGCTAAAAAACAAAAAAAGAGTTAGATATCAAAAAATATATGCCCTTGTCAAGTTTTGCTAAAAGTTCTACATCTTTCTACATGAATTATGCTTATTTTATTAAACTTTTTCTTATCAAAGTTGTATAGTATCACCAAAGTTTATACATTTTATTCAGTAAACCTTGGTATCACAAATACTCATAGAAATATGCCATAAACGAGTGTGAGTTATTTAGATAGCCACACCCTTCGCCCTAAATGTATAAGAAAAAAAACAAACCCAAACTAACACAAGTAAGATACAAAAATAATACTTACCCAAGGCCGCATTGATACCACCTTGAGCAGCAACAGTGTGGGATCTTGTAGGGAATAACTTGGTAATTACAGCAGTTTTGAAACCTTCAGCTACAAGGCCAAAAGCAGCACGGAGCCCTGCCCCTCCTGCACCTACTACTACTGCATCGTATGTGTGATCTACACAAGGATATGCTGATGAACCTGCACCAGCATCACATTGCTTAGCATTTTGTCTGTCTATGTTTATGTGAAGAGATCGGCTTGATACTGGATTTAACTAAAAACATATTTATATAATAGTACTTAATAAGTTAAATAGTGCTAATCATATTTGTATTAATTTTTTAGGCTAATATCGGATGAAATCAGCAGAAAAATACATGAAAATGAACTAAGGAACTTTACTATAGGTGTGCAATATTTAAATACAGAACAAAGATTATGGTTAGTTAATGCTTTTCAAATTGGCCATGGTTAGAGTTACACACTTGTGTAATATTAATATTTCCACTATTCTTACTCATGTGAGTAACTTTAGCTAAATATGTTATTATTACACTCTTAAATTATGGTTTACTTACTTTAAGTCATCAGAGATGGTAAAAAACCTGGCCGCGACATTGACAGTTGACTAATTTTTCACTTGATGCATAACCTCCGCTTGCTCCAGGGCTCAAGAAAAAGAAACTAACCAAGTGCTAACCAAGCCATACACAAAATTAAGAAAAAACTGTTTAGAAACATAACCTTAAAAAAACAAATAAAAAAGCAACTGGATTTGAACCCGGGCTGCCGAATTGAGACCTAACCATCTAGATGCCTTGACCACGAGGGCTCATGCGACAGACTGATTGCATTGCGAAGACATGGCGCGACAACTGAACACTGAAAAAGTGTGTAATAATAACATATATAGCTTAAGTTACTCATGTGAGTAAAAATAGTGGAAATATTAAGATTACACAAGTGTGTAACTCTAACCACTACCTTTCAAATTTGCACAGATCTCTGAACATGATATATGATATAAGTATGTTATTCATTTAGTTAGGGCATTAGGAACAAGGTGAGAAATATTATTTAACTCACATTGAAAACATGAGGTAATATAATAATGTATAATGCATATACCTAGGCTGAGTTATTATTCCTTTAGTTGTTATTTATAGGGTTGGCTTGCACCATATTAAGACAACCTTTAATATTTTAAATTACTTTCGTTACTTATGAAACATATTAATAGGTAAACTTTATAATTAGTTACAGATTAGGGTAATGTATCCATCGACATACTGTCAGAGAAACGTATCTCAAATAGATGCTGAAAGCATCACAGGCTAGGCTAGAGAACTTTGAGACCCAATCTAGGATATCCAGCCAAAACTATTGAGAATGATCTTACAAAGGCACCATAGCTGTAACTAAGTATCAAAAATATGTTCACTTTAATCTTTGCCTGCAAATTTCAATTATTACTTCCTTTATAGAATAATAAGAGAAAAGTTACATAACGAAACTGAAGCTTACCTGTAATCAGGTGTAAAATCTACACTTACCTTGCTAAAAGTATGATTTAAACATCCCCTAACTATTCCCGATTGTACTTTTAAAATACTGCTCATATTAGCTCTTTTTCCTCGTAATACAAATAAATCGTTCGACTTTAAAAAACGTCGCGCCAAGTGCCGATGGAAGACACCAAGAGGACACCTCTGTGATTTTTTCACTTTTTTTAAGAATTCAACTTATTCCGTTTGAGATATATCGAGGTATTATTTCTATTTATCTCTTTTTATTTTATACCAATAAAGAAAGATAAAATGCTACTCATTGGCAGAACCTTTCGGAGAATTGCCTGTCAATCCTGACATTTCTTCATGAGAAAATAGCAGGTAAAAATTATTTGACGAGAACAGATTGGAACAGAATTGGATTCAAATATTAATAAATGATTTATGACTAGTATTGGAAGTTATTCAGAGAAATTATTTGTTAATATATTCTTCCTAATTAAATACTCTAGTTTTAACAGAATAATATTATAATATTGACAACCAATTATACACTTGATTTAGGCAACTTGAGTTCTAGGTCGCAAAGTATGTATTTTAATTTTCGAATTTCTTATATGATATTTTATTGATTAACCTTATATATCAAAATATCTACTTCTTTATGATTCTATTTAATAGAAGATTTTGATTTTATTGATTCAAAAAGAACTACATCTCTGCATTATGCTGACATGTAATGAATGTATCGGGTTATCGGGTATCGCTATCTCATTCCTTCGTACCTTGCCTCACTTTCCTCAGAAAGGAGAAATGAAAAAGAAGATCCGTTTATGCAACCTCATATACAGTTAAATCCTTTGTTGCCACTAATTTTATATACAGGGAAGGATCTGCAAATAAAGCAAAAAGGAACTCGGTGTGCTTCCAAGATTTTTTGCAATTATGAAAATAAAAAATTTTCAGTAATATGCAGCTAAAATAAATAAAATTATATTTTGTACATTTTGGAGAAGATATTATGACCAGTTTCTAAGGAGATTACTATATATTCTCATTTCGCCCTACTATTTAATTTACAATTTTCCAAAATTCGTCTATTTTATAAATATAAATGACCTAGCTGAAAAGTATACATTTTATCATTTTATAGGTTTGATAATCGATATAGGTCGTATATGATTCCTAACTATTTCTTGGAAACGTTACTAGATTAGCGTCTCGCTGCTAGAGGGAATGATCCTGACTTCTGCCGAACAGCACGGCTAGGGCGCTACATTCTACATGCGTTGTTTAATGTTCACATTAATTTGCATTTTACATTTTCACTTCATGCAATGCCCTCCGCTCGCTGCGGGGCGCAACCTACAAAAACTATCCCAAACTAACCCAAAGTATGTCAAAAAACTAACTAATGAAATAAAAAAAACTTGCAAGCGCCGAACGTCGAACCTATCACTTTGCGTTCCAGACGCGAGCTACGCCATCGCCAACCTCTCATATGCCTGCTTTTCTCGAAAAGTCTTATACAAACCCGTGAAGTG
>MU191204.1:0-14732 GCA_016904865.1 Pissodes strobi | reverse complement strand
GTTGCAGTTGATGGAGACATCTCAGATACATTCACCATTAACGCGGACTTGCCTCAGACCGTAATACTTTCACAAATTCTGCTCCTCATCTGTATTACCGAAACCGAAACCAATAATCCTGTGTAGAGTTTTGCAAATGACAGTACCCTGGTCTCCAAATTTAGATTAGAAAAACCTTTACCAGCGACTGAGACTTATCACCGCTGACAGGAGCAGATTACAACAATTAATCAAGATCTGGAGAAAGTTCGAACTTGAAACGACAGAAAGTTGGCAGAGGGTATCCGTTCGTTGTACAACTGGAAATACCTTGAACGTCGCCTTACAAGGAATCCTTTGTCTGGGGCACTGCATTACTGTGGAACTGACTCCCAGGACATCTGTTTCCCCCTAATTACAACCTACAGCTATTCAAGAACCGTGTCAATATACATCTTCGCACACACCCGCTAGTCGAGTGCCATAGGAACGAGCATAGGAATCATAGGATCTCCCTTTAGTGTGTGTGCCACTGCCATAAAAAACATTTCATTAATATCTAAGGTTCTGGCTGTCTCGTTTTCTATGGATAAAATTGCCAAGCTAGCAAAGACTAATTTGGCTAAGTCATTGATCGAAATGCCTGTATTGATTTGATCTTTATAAATGCGCCTGAATAACAAAATGTCTTGTGAAAGCAAATTCGATAGGTCCTTGGAATAAAACTTGATCAGTTTCTCAGATAGGAGGATCAAATCAGCATCAGAGTGATCTTTCAGGACCGAAGAAAAATTTTTGACCTACGCTGAATCGATTATCAAGTTATGATATAATTTTCAACGTTAGATTAACACACATGGAAGTTTTCTTCCATGTTTTTTCGCTTCACGGATTCTGAGATTTGCAAAACTTTGATCAACTAATCAATCAGGAGCGAAATTAGTTGGTTCATTTACAATTTCCTCGAAACTTCCCATCATCTCTGCCGAGCTGCAATATGTAGTGATGCCGTCGAGACGAGAGATTCTCGTCTTTCGTCTCGTCTCGTCTCGTCTCGACGAGACGAGAGAGGTATTTTCTCTCGAATGAAACCTCGAGACGAGACGAGAGAAAGATCCTCTCTCGTCGAGAATTTCTCGTTTTTCTCTCGATCTCTCCAGCAAAAAATTGGCATAATAAAAAAAAATAAAAAAAACAAAACATCTTTATGATTTTTTCATACATAAGTAATTTGGTGATACCTATTGTATTAAATTCGTAGTTAGCATACAATTTTTCTACACTTATTTTAGGTATCCCAATGTCGAGTTAACTCTTAACTCGCGAGTTACCCTCGATTTTTCTATAGAAAACCCACGGGTTAAACCTTACTCGTTATTGAGAAACCGGCCCTTGGGGTTTTTTAAGGGTGAAAAAGGGTGGGCGTCATTTAAAAAAAAATACAAATGGGGTATTGTTATAAAAATACAAATGGGGTATTGTGATACCTTATATTGTGAAATGTCGCCATTATTATTATTTTTTTTTTATTGCAATTTTGCATTTTTGAGATGCTCTAGAATCAAAAGTGTTTAAACATGGGAAATAAAAAAAGGGTTTGTAAATATTATGTGATAGCTCTTAAAAGTGTAAGATCTAAGATCTAATAGGGCAAGATCTATTTAGGATAGGATAAAATAATATAGGGAGTTGTTTTTTTTTTATTTTAAACCATTCTGATTCTGTAGAATCTCGACAATGTAAATGTTTAAAACGTTGCCATTTTGTTTGAGATAATAATAAGAATAAAAACAAAATATTCTGGAATCTTACTTACTCGATAAGACCTTAAAAAGAAAGTATCGCCTTCGCATTAAAAAAAAATAAAGATTTTTTTTCTATTTTGGTATCATAAAGAAGTCTTTTCGATACGCAAAGTAGTGTCGAAAAGAAGCTCTTTTCGACACTACTTTTGTTGACTGCTTGCTATGATATTAACAAAATTGTTCAATGTCAAGGCTCACTAGCAAGAATTTCGACACCGTTTTGAATGGGATTCCTAATAATACAGACGTCAAAAGTGACAAGATGGCCGTCCAACTTTTGATCGCGACTTGAATAAATTAATGTTTTTCATTAAAAAAACGTGCAAAATAGAAAAAATAGTATAAGATAAACGTTTTAAAAGACATTTAGCGCACTCGTACGGTAGAAAACTCCCCGCAAGCGGGTCGTTTCCTAATTTCGTGCTCGTGCGATAAAACATGGTCTTTTAAAACTAGTATCTTAATATACTATTTTCAATTTCATCAGTAAAAAATCGTTTATGTAGTAATATTGCCTTTTTCCAAAATCTTAATTTTGGAAACATTTCCAACAACTTTTCTTTTACCTTTCTTATATTCTTTTTATTTAGATATTATTGTAACCTGTATAAATTCTAATTTATGATGGCGCTAATAAAAATAGTAATCTTTAATGCGCTTGCCCTAACAACCGTGAGGTGTAAAATAGGCAGTTTATAGAAATAAGAACAACAATAGAGATCTTGCCAATTTGCCGTAATATAAAAATTGTAATTAAATTTAAATTCTAATATATTTTCACCAATTCAAATTTAAATTATTTTTTCTAAGAACCAGAAGAATCCTATTTATCATACAGTTCAAAATATAAATCGAGGGAGTTACATTTCCATAAATATGTGTTATTGAAAATGTCCCGCACACTTACTTTACTTTTTCCCGATCGATCACGTCCGTCGACGTCCACCAAAGAGCTAGTTAATGATAAGAATTTACATAAATACAATGGTTTATTACCATCATGTTTCTCAAAGTTACAAAATTATATGGAACCTATTTAAGTTAGTAAAAAGTTGTGTTGCACGTGGGGTTAATGTATTTTCTAGAAATGATATTTATTGCTTAAAAATACGTTGCATTGAATTAAAAGAATGTTTTTTACAATATTTAAAAAAATAAGGTTACTATAAATTGTACACAACCAACACGTAGAAAGCTACAGCTTAAATAAATCTTTAAATTTTTTATTGTAAAATTTAAAGTATAAAAATAAAATTAAAAAGAAGCAATTAAAAAAAAATCTATTATTTAAATAATTTTAAATAAATTTTCTCTTCTTTTTAAAGCTCTATCGGCCAGAGTAAGTATGTGTCAATAATCTGATTTTTCATACCAAGAAACCCCCGTATGCCAATTTTCAAGGTAATACGGCAAGAAATGCATAACATATTAAACAAAAACGATTTTTAACATTAAACCTGTAGATAAAGAACGGACGAATGTTAATACATATATACTTTTAATTCATAAAATAACCCAAGGAATAAGTATATGGGAATAACCCCCTTTAACCCCCGTATATTTTGTTGTGTTTTATTTACGAGAGGGTCGAGACGAGACGAGAGAAGGGTTCTCTCGAGCGAGAGAAAGCGTTCTCTCGCCGAGACGAGAGACATATTTTCTCTCGAGACGAGACGAGAGAAGGCCTATTCTCGTCTCGTCTCGTCTCGACGGCATCACCAGCAATATGTGTCGAAAATTATTGGTGCTCTTTGAATATTTTGATTTTTACTCTGTAGTGCATTGGATATGTTTTGTGACGTTCACCTTACTATCATTACAACTGTCTCAATGTTTTTGAATTTTTTCTGCAATCAAAGTAACTCAATTTTTTCGGTATAGCCGAATTAGGCCTGTTTCACACATACACGGTGGCCGTCCAAACGGTGCCGTTTACACGGCCAAAGGGCGCCTGAAATAATGAGTGTTTACACATGCACCGGAGCCGTGTGTGCGGCAACATAATGGAACAGCACCGTTCAAACGGCGCCGTTTGCGCGGTCGCCGTGTATGTGTGAAACAGGCCTTACCCTAAAACCTAAGAGGACTTAAGCACTTGTTATAACGTGAAACTGCGACTTAAGTGTTGCATGCTAAAAGTACCTAAATCCCTCACTGTTGTCCAGTATGTTGTGACTATAGTGATTGTGGTAGTAAAACAAGTAATACATTAAAACTTTACCTACGTGGGACATTTCAGTTATCTGAAAAAAATGTACCTTTAGTCCACTTATAAGTAATTAGTCCATTATAAGTAATTCATGTTATTTTGATCTAAATCTGAAACTTTTTCGTCCTCAGTAATATTCGACATTTTGATTTTATCAACCTAGACTTTTATTTATATCACTTTTCAGAAAATGCATAAATCGGGGTAGTTCTCATATAAAAATAACTTTTTGGAGCATCCGGTAAAGTCTATTATCTTAATTATGCTAGTCGAGTGTTGTATACTGTTGAAAAATCAAGGAAACAATAAATATGACATCACATAATCATATCTTGAAGTTAAAACAAATCCCTAATATCATTTATTTCTAAAACTACTAAGATTGCTTCTTTATTGGTTTTAAAATGCTGTTTGGGAATACCTGCATTGATTTACATTTTGATTGACTGTTCACTGCTCAATAGCCGTTTACCTTCAATTGCCTTAAAAATGATGTGATTATTGTGCACCTGTTTTTTCGAATTTAATTTCCTCTCCTAGTCGTGGTACTTATTTGTCGGTAAGCATTTATTAAAATATTTTTTATTACCGTCATATAAATCATTTTGACGACTGTGGGGTGGATTGAAGAGGCACAGCCGGTTCGGTTAATTTATTCATTATCAAATTCTTTCAGCGTGATTGATGAACTAATAATAAGTTTATAAATATGCGTACCTACCAAAAATTAATACGTAATGATTTCTTAATATTGCATAGTTTTCTATAATATATTGATATACAGTGTGACTAACAAAGTTCGCATCATAAGTATGCGAATAAATTTTATTTAATCGCTTTTAGTTAAGTTCGACAATTGACATAAAGAAATGACGAAAAATGGCATTAGTTTTCAATATTTCGAATGCTAAAAATAGGAAAGCTGTTTATTTTTTAACTTTATATCCATACTTCAATTTTCAGCCTTCTAGAAAAACTTTTATATTATAATAAGTTCTTAAACAATACGTTTTTATCTCAATCGTATTTGTGCAAACCTCTAGAAAACTTATTTTTACTAAAGCTATTGCCCAAATGTGATTTTGTTACTGAATAAAGTTTTAAATACAATTTTTACATTTTATTTCAAAACTCTATTTATTTATTTTTTTTTATTAAGTACATAGATACAGTTTAGCTTTCTAACTCAATTATTTTGATCATAGTATCGAATATTTTTCGGCTTTAGACCGATTATTATATTTTTCTCTTGATAGCTGATGGTCAAGATACGTGAGTATAACTATTGGTATTCATAATATTTTAATTCATGTTCAGACAAAATCAAAACTGTGTTAATAGAACTGCTCAATGCAACTGCCCGACTGATAGCAAATATTCGTTTTGATTGATGAATCTTAAGGTGTTTGGTAGTCGCGGTACCTTGCCTCACCAAATGCTGATTTGATGGTTCAAATTTCTTCTATAGTTAACTAGCAAAAAGGAGCTCAACAGAAAAAGTGTCAAATTGCCTGTCCAAATTTATGACTTTTTTTCCTGATGTTTCCCAGGTTTTTTTTTCTGATTTCAAGATTCTATTCCTAACTAATCCATGCTACTCGATATAACTGGGCAACTGATTTCAAATATGTATCTGTTTTGGATTGATTACTTCGTTTATTCAGCAGTTAGATAGCAAACAGAGGCCAAACTGTAAGGTGTATCAAATTGTTTATTAGAATTTATTTCTTTGTCTTCCGGCGTCCTACAGATTTATCTCAGTATTTAGAAGGAAAAAAAAACGGTTATGAAAACGTTGGGGAGGAGTTGTAGAATTATTAATCAAAACGAATATTAGGTATGGGTCGCTCTTTCTCAGTTTATATTGAGTACCTCATTCAATATAAACTGAGAAGGAGCAATCCATACCAATTATTCGTTTTAATTAATTATTTTAAAGCAATCACCAAATGCTGATTTGACCAAGTACCATGGTTCGGTAAACTCAGGAAATGCAGTAGAAGACTTATTACAGGATCAAAAGTTAACATTGTGTTCCCACAGTCATCTCAACAGAATTGGAGTCTGATTGGATCTAAGTTACGAATCTGGAGAGATTGGAATTCCGACTCAAATATTTTTTATTGTCCCAGATTTCTCCAGGCTAAGATGGCAGTGCTTACATTATTGATTATTCGATCAACTTTCATAGCCTGAAGAGACATCAAAATGCTAGCCACACATTCCACAATATGTCATAAGGGAATCATAATAATGGTATGACACTTAATGAATCTTAATATTTAACGGCATTACTAACAATATCAGACATGTGTAAAGCAAGCGGAGTTCAAAATAACTCCCAAATCTCCCAGCACATCCATCAACCACAGCAAGAACGCTGCCCTCCAAACTTATTGCACTTGGAGATATTGAGATGCATCATGCATCCCATTAAACTTACACCAGAAGACAAACCTAAGTCGTGCTGAACGGCCAAGCAGCCACACTAAAACTCTCAGTCGCAGTCCATCGTCTTGAAAGTCATTAGCGAATGGCGCGAATTTGCTTGATCTGAAGCAACTGGATGCATAATTGATTAATATGCCAAAGAGAAGGGAGCCTATATGGAATCACTTGTGTCTCGACATAGTGAGGCAACTTCAACATCAATGACGTTAGTGTAACGTGTTTATTATGTGCCTTCAAATTCAAATATTGATAATCCATGCCTTACCCGCTGCTCGCTTCTCGCGTTCCGTGGGTGCACTCAAAAAAACCATCAAACCTAACCAAAGGCAAGCGTTGACAACTCAATCGTACACCGCGTCCCACGCCAAACGACTGATCGTCGTTAGTCGTTACATATAGTGTTAGCGATTAATTAACATCGGGAAAAATCAGTAAGATATAGCTCAATAGTCTGGCTACAATTAAACTCGCCGCCGTTAAATTTCTTTAACGTTATTGGTCAAGCGTAATAGTTGATAACCCAAAGCCCAAAGTTGTTAACACAGACGACCTGGCAGCAATCGACCACTCAACTAGCTTCATCCAGAGAAGCAACAGACCGGAAATGCCCACATATCAAGTGTCAATCACTAGATCAAAGGCTTTGGAAAACCAGTCTATTGTAATTGAGTGAACTTTAGCACTTCAAATTAAATCCACTCTGCCAGGCCCCATACGAGGCACCTACATAAGGAAAGCAAATTGCTCACCAATGATAGAAGATATAACAATGTTAAATGATCTGTGATAATTTTTTCAAATATATTTGGTTGGTATGCTTATTCTGTATATCAGCTCTGACACTCGTTTTATAATAATTAAGGACAACAAAACATGTTTTCCAAAATTCAGGAAGATAACCATGACTAAGACAGTCATTAAAAATCGAAAACAGCGGTCGAGCAAGAACGTGATGTATTAACCGAGAAAAATTAATAGTCTTTGGCCCAACTAACATTGCAACTGATATTTTTGTTCTTCAATTTATTATTCGGAAGGTAAATACGAAATTTACTACGCGACGTAGGCCTATGCAATTTTAAATAGGTTGTATAGTTATATCGTTATATTGCGTTGTGTTTACAGTTCTGTTCAAATATTTAAGAATATAATTAATTTAATAACTATGAGCTTATGTAAGATCAGTTGACCTTGGAGCATAGAGAAGACAAGGCAGGTATTTTATAGTGTAGGAGATTTGTTTCCTATTTTGTATGATTTTAATATAATTTAAGATTAGTTACTGAAAAAAACTGTTAAAGCAATATTATTTGCGAGATTATTTGCTATAAATGTAATATGCACTCAGATTATTAGAATTTCCCTAGAGTTTTAAAAAGAAAATTGGCTTTTTGGGTGGCATGTTTCGAAATGTTTTTTTTAAATAGGATAACCTATAACTTATTACACATTTGAAATTCTCTCAAAATTCCTCATATGATAACATAATTAGTTCTACACAATTTTTGCGCCGGTGCCAAATTATATACAAGGTTTCTCAGATTTAGGAAGAAACGTGGCATGATAAAGGATTTAATATTTACAAACTAATAAAAATGCAAACAAAATTATTTCACGTCATGAAAGGCAAAGGTTATGAGAAGACCGATAAGCTCTGCTCTGAAATGTTGATTGTTTTGTTCAGGGTGTTTCCTATACAGATGTCAATTTAGGATTTTTTAAACTTTTTCAAATGATACCATTTTATTTGATCATTCTGTTTTGTAGACCTTTGCACCCCTTCAACTTTTCTTATGGTATCCTTATGAATACCTTTACTAATTTAGCTACAGAATAAGAATCCTCTGAAAATACGCCATTATTCACTATAATCGCAGACTGAATCAGAACAAAATTTAATATTTTAAATAAACGTTTAATTGACCACTTTTTCTGTCAGTTAATGTTATTTGTGTAATTCCTGTCCCAGAATCTTTAAAAATTAATTGTCTAATGCTGAAATGACTGATAAACATTTGGCATTAGCCTCAACAATGTACCAACAACGGTACTCAGACCGAAGAGCACTTGACAAGGTATTGGCATAGCCTAAAGAAAACTAAGGCTATGGTATTGGAGCGTTTGTCGGACCGACTGTTACTGAAAATCCTCATATATGCTACCGCTGCTTTTTTCAACAACTGGACATTGGACGAGCATCGGTACACAGGATACTAAAGACCAACAAAATACACATCTCTCAGCATGATGCCCAGTTGTTGCGAAATTTAAATGATGAAGATTAAACCAAAGGAGATTCGATTTTTGGTCGTGGGTTCAGAGAAAATAAGACACTAACGGGATTTTGCAACTTTTGTGATTTTCGGCGAAGATACGATATTTCACAAGAATGGTAACGTGAACAGACATAATTTCCATTATTATCCCTCAAGTAATCCATATTTTGTGAGAAAACACTCACAAAATAGATGGCCACTGAACGTTTGGGGAGGAGTTGTGGGTGAATAGGTCATGGGTACCACATTTTTGAGGGTTAATGGCCCGTGCACCGAATGATATTCGAAAAGGATGTGGTTTCTTTATGATGGGGCCTCCGTCCATAACACAACATGGAAGAAAGGAACCAGTCCAATTCCAGCTGATTACCAGACGTTAAAAAAAATTACTGGCGATGGACATTTGTGTAAGAAAAAAAACTCTTATTCGAAATTGTTTTGAAAGTATCCATCTAGAAACATTGCAGCTCTGAAAAATAACGCAGTTTTCAGTAGATTTTCATTAAAAGTCAAAAAACCACTTATATTGCCAAGATAGGCATATAGTCCGGGAGCCAGCGTCAATTTTTGGCATGAATTTTAGATCGCTTGAATTTAACTTATATAGTATGTTCCCATATAGACAAACACTGAACCGACCGTCAGCTGGGCTACCGGCGCTGGATGCTGCTGCGGGAAGATGAGATAGTTGTAAAAAAAAATGGAATTCGGAATTATTTTAGACCGGTTGAATTTTTTATGATAAATTGTCCATGTTACATAGTTTAAAAAATAAATAGTCAGCTGCGTGCCCGAAGCAGCGTTGTACGTCAGCTGGTCATGAGAAGTGGTAATAAAATTGAAAAAAAAAATATTTATATTCTAGTGAAATTTTTTTACATGCCTTAGGACTCATGTAGAAATATGAAAATAATAGTCAGCTGGGTGCGTCGTACGACAAAGACCGTCAGCTGGAGCAATAAAGTATCATAACGCTCATACATCCAAGGGGCGCGGGGTAGTCTAAGTGGTCCGACTGACGACCTTCGTCTCAATATGCATTCAGCTGATTAGAATTTTCCAATTTTAGTTTATTAGACGTATTATGTAGCTAAATTTCAATTAAATATTCATTGATTTACCAAAGATACAGTTAGGTAAAGTCCACACATCCTTAACACTTAAAATTCAGTTTTGTTTTTATTCAAATATTGTTGAAATATTCGAAAACTCTTTATTCAACGATTTACCAAAAATATAGTTACGTAAAGTTCACATATAATTAACGCATAAAATTGAGTTTGTTTTCATTCAGATATTGTTGAAACAATCGGATTTTTTTTTTAAATGAGTTCATTGTATTAAGAATTATCTTCCTCACTGCTTTGATTGTCGTCTCATGAATAATCTATTTCAATGTCATTGCGAATATCTCCTGCCTCTGTTTTACTGTTATCTGTACAAAAGAAACCAAAAAAAAAAAGATGTATCAAAATCATGTTGATGGACATGTTTTCCTGAGAAAATAGAAAAATAAGTTTTCCATACCTTCAAAGCCTTCATCAATACTTGTGATGCTTGTAATTGACGGCAAGACGGCGGCAATTGATCTCGTTCATACCATTTGAAAAAATACTTTTCATCTCGTTCTTCCCAACCTTAGTCAGATGGCGAAAATTCGGATCGTAACGGAAGATGTGCGTGACTCCAGAAATGTGCGATGATGTTGGGAGAAAATGTTGACGCAGTTCAGATCTGCAAGGCGGGAACATGGAACCATCATTTTCTTTTTCTAAATGCAGTATTTGCTGATTATTTTTACTGCTAAATGATTTTGTAAAGGATTTTGTACGAGAAAGTTGACGTCATTAATTCTTTCAAATGCATATAATTTACAAACATAATCTTCCAGTGTTGCAAAAAGTTGATTTAAATTGCTGTGAGGTAGATTTGAAATTTCACCCAAAGCTTGAAAATATGTTGGCGACTTTCGTAAAGTGTGAAACGGTTTTTTTTTTGCTTTTTCCATAGAAGGCTGGATTAAAATCACAGCCCGTGAGCGCATGAAAAGCTGGCAACGACGAACATAACTCTGCACCCAATATCTCATACAACTTCGTGATATTGATGTTTTTTTTATTATTTCCAGTACCGACATGCATTGAAATTTTTAAATTACTTTTAATGAAATTCATATTTGCAACCATAATCACCAAAATGTCAGTATCTGGGGATCGTATTGTCACATGAGCATCAAAATCCACATTGCAAACATGATACACAATTTTTGTGTCGACTTCTTCGTGACAGGTACATGTGGTTCTTTTAGTTAGTTTGGGTGGTTCTATTGTTGTTATTACTTTGTTTTGTTGTACTTCATATTTATATACAAAAACGTTTAGCAGTCAGAACAATGCAGTATTTGGCATTTAGAAAAATGAATTGCTGGTTCCATGTTCCCGCCTTGCAAATCTGAACTACATCAACATTTTCTCCGAACATCATATATCGCACATCTCTGGAGTCACGCACATCTTCCCATACCATCCGAGTTCTCGCCATCTGACTACGGTTGGAAAGAACGAGATGAAAAGTATTTTTTCAAATGGTTTGAAGGAGATCAATTGCCGCCGTCAATTACAAGCATCACAAATATTGATGAAGACTTTGAAGGTATGAAAAAACATATTTTTAAAATTTTTCAGAAAAACATGTCAATCAACATGATTTTGATAAATATTTTTTTTATTTATTTTCTACAGATAACAGTGAAACAGAGGCAGGAGAAAACAACGATGATATTGAAATAGATGATTCATCAGATGACAACCAGAGCAATGATGAAGATAATTTTTAATAACATACACTCATTATAAATATTTCTTTCCGAATATTTCCACACTATCTGAATGAAATAAAAACCTCAATTTTATGCGTTAATAATATGTGAACTTTACGTAACTATATTTTTGGTAAATCGTTGAATAAATAATTTTCGAATATTTCGAGAATATCTGAGTAAATAATTTTAAGCGTTAATGATATGCGGATTTTACCTAACTGTATCGTTGGTAAATCAATGAATATTTAATTGATATTTAGCCGTATAATAGTTTTAATGAACTAAAATTGGAAAATTCTAATCGGCTGAATACATATTGAGACGAAGATCGTCAGTCGGACCACTTAAACTACCGCGCGCCGCTTGAATGTATGAGCGTAATGATACTTTATTGCTCCAGCTGACGGTCTTTGTCATACGATGCACCCAGCTGACTATTATTTTCATATTTCTACATGAGTCCTAAGTCAGGTAAAAAATTTCGCTCGGTTATAAATCATTTTTTTTTCAATTTTATTACACCTTCTCATGACCAGCCGACGTACAACGTTAATTTCGGCACGCAGCTGACTATTCATTTTTTAAACTAGGTAACATAGGCAATTTATCATAAAAAATTCAACCGGTCTAAGATAATTCCGAATTCCATTTTTTTTACAACTATCTCATCTTCCCGCCGCAGCATCCAGCGCTGACGGTCCAGCTGACGCACAGTGCTTCGGGTATATGGGAGCTCAGGAAAAAAATCATATGATTTGAACGGCTTAAATATTCTTATTCTTCTAAATTTGAAACTATTATTGATGGTCTAATAGATTATCAAAAGAAGTTGAAATATGTTTAGGGGTGATTAGACGGTAAACAGGCAAGGTTAAACATTCTATAAAGCTGGAGAAAAGAAGTATAAATTAATATCTACTTGTTTGGGATTGGGATTTTATATTTATAAAAAAAAAATGATTTTGCTTTATCACTTTATGGGATTATGGGTTTAAACTCTTATTTGCTCAATATTAGATACAATAAAATTATAGAGGGCGGACGTAAAGAGCCCCCTCCCATTTCTAATTCTTGAGCAAATCAACATATTTTGTTCAAATTTGGACCTAACTTTTAAGAGAAGCTTTACTACTTTCTAACCTCCAAAAAAAATGGATGAGTTCAAAAATTAGAAGGGGGGACTATTTACGTCCGCATTGTATACTAACAGCCATGTCATCAATGATAAAAAAATATACATATATTACAGAAGAAAGAATTTTTTCAATAGAAGGTAATTACAAGGTAATGTCTTATTATACAAGAGTTGTAACATATTTTTAAAACTAAATGGTTAATAGTTCAAATTTTAATTTAGTCAGACCTGATTTTGGCTATAAAATTTGTCAGATTTCCTTTGACATTTTTTATACCGGTCATTTAATCCAAGGCAATAAAAGTGTGCAGCCTCTATTACCTTATTCTGAAAATGCGTAGAAATTTCCACATTCTCATAAAAAGTTTAAATTTTCATAAATACTGCATGTTCCGCCTCATGCGATTTGCTATTTTTCCAGGCTAGTAGCAAATCTTCGTTTTTAATTTTCACATCGGTGCCTAGAAGTAGGTTTTTTGGGCATTAGCGCAGTCCTGCGCAAACAAACAAATACACCGATAGAAAGAGTATGAATTTTACTTTATAATCAAGATTAAACTGCATGAGGCATTTTTGGGCTATTTAAAAAAACTCTACCTAAAGATACAAAACATCAAGAAATTATATAGCTAATGAATTGGTTTCATAAAAAAATAATTAGAAGTAAAGGGCGATATTTACGATTTCCAAATATACTCTATATTTTACTACATACCTGAAGCTTTATTGGCCATTGTTATATTAATTTCACAACTAACTCGCAAACGGGGTGAACATAAGGATTAAAATACCTGAATTGTGCAATATCGCGTCGCACCAATTTTTTCCTTTCATAGTGTTTTAAGTTTCGACAGGTTTTTTGTGACATAGCGATAAAAAAAATAAATTTCTGTCTTGGCATTAGTTCAATTAGTATATATTGTTTAAAATTAAAGTAAAAATTTGGCCACTTGAATATAGTCGATTTTCTATTTTTTTCCATTGGTCGAAGCACTGTGTGACGGTCGGTTCAGTGTTTCTCTATATAAGAACATACTATATAAGTTGAATTCAAGCGGTCTAAACTAATTACCAAAAATTGACGCTGGCTCCCGGACTAATAGGGATATTTAAGAATAATTTAAGGGGATTCAACGACATATAAAATAGGATGATCAAATATAGGATGTTCTATTTCAAAAAGTATACTAAATTACGTTTAAAGTTTCTAAAGTTAGTGTATGTGTAGAAACACCATGTACAAAATACTCAACATTTCATAGCTTATCAGTCTTCCTTTTCACTCAGGATATTGCGAACTACTTAAATACATAAACTACTAAGTAAATATCACCCTGTCCTAAGTTTGAACTTGAACTTGGATAATATTTCAGTCAACGCAAGCGATTATAAACTTTAAACGTGCAACGATCAGCACATTTTATTATATAAATACGCTAGCGAACCATAAGTTCGGCAGACTTTGTTTCTCACCTAAACCAGTTCTCTCCATAGCACATGTTCGTGGGGTCCTAACCTGAAACTTTATTCCCTACCCAAACCTGAGTTTCGCAGTACACATGTACGTGGGCTGGGGGGTTGCGTACCTAGAGTAGGTAAAGTCGAATCTACGGTAAATTTGTCAAAATTCTGAGAAAGATAATTTTCAAAGTAGAATCTGTCAAGTAGTTAAAGTGCAGTGTAAACTTTGAGTGTACTTAAGACAAAGCTAACCATAAATAAAACACAACACAACTCTCAAGAAAACTATATTATAAAACAGTGACCAAAGACCTATAAACAATTCAAAAATATTATTAATTTACACGTAGTATTAAAAAAAAGGTTAATAGTATAAAATATAAATACAGGACCATCTTTGAAACATCATAAATAACTAGTGTATATGATTCTAAAACAAATAAGTTCTACAAGCTATTATTTTATTCGCAATATACAAATAGAGTTGTAGTATTATTAAGACAAATTGTAGAAATACGTTTCTTTTTGTTGCATGTATATGTTACGGTTAATACGATGAATGCCCTGATGAAATATGAATTTATGATTAGAGAAA
>JAEQML010054786.1:0-37386 GCA_016904865.1 Pissodes strobi | reverse complement strand
ATGTTACAATAATTAGGGATAACCTAATATTATGTTCCACGCAGTGCTCAGATGTAGCTACTGATTCGGAGTCTGAGCTAGTTTCTAGCTTAACACAAATAATTAATGAGCTCAACACTGACCTGAATGATAAGTCAAAATTTGTTGACACCCTTAAACGGGAAAAACAAACCCTTCTTTATGAGGCAGAATCCATGGAACAACAATTGGTGGATGAGAATTGCGAGCTAAAGCGAAGAATTGCCGAACTGAGCAAGGAACCAATAGACCATGGTGCTCTAAACATACCAAAAGAGTTGGTTTCTTCGTCAACTCAAACAGTCATGGGAAATCTATTTTTGCTCCGTGATAATCATTGCCAAACCGCGCCAAGCGTGAGACACATTGGAACTTCAATGCCCAATGTACAAACTGACAGTACACTAATACCTTCCGACGACCGTCATCGATCACTTAAAGCGGAGCTGCATAAAACCATGGATGAGTTATCCGACCTTAAAGGGCGTGAACGGCGAATGCTAATCACTATCGAGACCCTTGACCATGAGAACGAATTTCTCTCGAAGGAACTGAAGGGCTTGAAGCAACTCCTGGCTGATTCACACCACCTCTCAAGCAATCTGGATAGATCTGCCCCTATAAGCAATAGGGGCTTGGAAGAGGTTGCAAGTTCGTTATTTGACGAACTATCTGTCATAGACCCACACATGGTTCTAAACCGGTCACCAAAACAACAAAAATCCAAATCTCCAGTTTCACGGCGCGTAGATCAACCCATTTTTAAGCAGTACGTCTATATCCAGTGTTAATAAAAGAAATATCCTGGTCTTTGGTGACAGTAGTGCAAGAGGAGTTGCCGGTGAGTTATCTAAGTTTTCGTACTCTTGGGACTATTCCATTTATGGAGAATGCCATCCTGGTTATTCTGTCCACCAATTGGCAAACGGAATTTTTCAATTAACAACCAATTTGGGACCTAACGATAATGTTATAGCGTGTATTGGTCTGGACGTCATTAGTAACAGTAACTTTTACCAATTAAATAAACTATTTTCCATTGGAAAGTATACTAATCTTGTTTTTTCTTTGACATATTCAAGTATAAATAATAATGAATATTTTAGGTTTGTGTCATTATGTAGAAAGTTTCTTGCATGTCAAAATGCGTCTATAAGAATTTTAGATAACAATATTGTAAATGGTAGATATAGGCTGTCAAGGAAGTCTCTTTGTAAAAATATTTTTTCTTATGTAGAGTCCAGTTGTACTTTGAAAAGTGTATTCGTTTCGTCCTGTATTAGATATTGTGACACTACATGCACTGCTAATGTTACAAATAATAGTCAAGGCTTGTCAGATCAGGGTGGTAACAATATCGAACGAGGTCCTTTTTTAGACTAAAAAACTCTGACACGAGCATATCATTAATGCTCATAAATATTCAATCTATTCGTAATAAAAGTGACGACCTTTTTATAATCCTTAAAAGTTAAAAATTTCCTAACATAGTTTTGTTGACAGAGCATTGGTTGAAGCCTGAAGAACCTCTCCATGTCCCGGGCTATTTTGTAATTTCGAAATTCAGCAGATCAAGTCATGAACATGGTGGCACTGTTGCGCTGGTGGATGAGTGTGCTTCTGGGCGATTTAGTGGTGTGGATAAATTTGATAATCTACTTATTGAAAAAAATTTTGAATTTTCTATTATTCATTCGGTTAAACTTCGGTGTTTTATTGTGTGTATCTACCGTTCACCGAGCAGTGATTTGGACGTGTTCTTAGAAAGGCTCGAATTCCTTCTTTCTCGATTCCCTTTAAATCATAAGATTATACTTGCTGGTGACCTAAACATAGATTTTGAAGATAAAGATAGCAGGTCTACCTTGAGGCTGTCCAACTTGTTTGACTCCTTTGACCTTCACATGCATGTTCACAGCTCGACTCGTGTGACTAAAATATCCTCTACAACCATAGACTACATCGCTTCTAACATGCAAGAGAATGTCTGCTGCGAGGTGTTTAATCCCAATCTCTCGGATCATAATGCCATTCTGGCCATAATTCCTATGAATTGCTTTCGCTTCTTTGAGGGCAGGAGGTTTGGCAGAGTTTATAGCAGTCATAACTTTCAACAATTTCGTGACCTGTGTGAATCTTTCAACTGGTATTCTGTTATGCGAGGGGCTGATCCTCTGGGAGCTTTCCACGGTGCTTTGGCAAATATTGTCAACAATGCTTTTCCTGTCCTTCATTTGAAGCCAAGGCGCAAAGACAGAAGAAGATGGCTGACACGAGGGATACGCACTTCTGCCTCAAATCTGAGATTTTTAAACAGCCTCAGGAAAGCGTATCCTGAGAGCATGATGCTCCAGTCTTATTACTCCTTGTATAGGAGAACCTACAGAATCGTCATTCGCAATGCCAAAAAACTGTATTATTCCAAACGTTTTTCTGATTCTAAAAATAAACAAGGCGAATCATGGGCTATTGTCAATGAAATTACTAATAGAGCATGTAAATCTTCACAAATAAATATTGACTCCAACTCTCTAAACGATTACTACTGTTCGATTGGCAATGATCTAACTAAAGACCTTCATCCAGTCGCCGACCCCCTAATATATATGTCTAATGTGAATGTGACTGATACATTAAATATTTTTATCCCAACTAGTGCCGGTGAAATCAGAAAAACCATAAGTTCTATGAAAAACAAAAAAGCGGCGACTGACGAGGGAATATCTATCAGGGTACTGGAAAGTCTATCTGATAGGGCCATTGCTGCTCTATCACACGTTGTTAATGTCTCTTTTGTGTCTGGTTCCTTTCCATGTTGCTTTAAATTAGCTAATGTAATACCTCTTTACAAGGGCGGTGATCAATTGACTCCCTCAAATTATAGGCCAATTTCTTTGCTGTCTACTCTCTCTAAGCTTGTTGAGCGCCTAGTGAAGGATCGTCTCTTATCCTTCCTGAATAATCATGATATTCTTACTGAAAATCAGTATGGATTTAGATCTGATAGGAGCACGTCTGATGCAATGTTCGAGTTTCTGTCGGGGGTTTTCCAGGGTATAAATGGGCGAATGGCGACTGCGGCAGTGTTTTGTAACTTGTCAAAGGCCTTTGACTGTGCGAGTCACGAGGTGCTGCTGCGGAAACTCTTTGCTTACGGGATTCGAGGCGCGGCACTTCGGTGGTTCGAGAGCTACCTGTGTGGCCGGGAGCAGGCTGTCCACATAGATGGTGTGTCATCTAGCAGACAGCGTACTTCATGCGGCGTGCCCCAGGGTTCTGTATTGGGGCCAATCCTTTTTTTATTATATGTGAATGATTTGACTATGCTTGAAATTGCTGGGCGCTTTACGCTGTTTGCAGATGACACTACCGTACTGTGACGCGACAAGGATACGGGGCGGCTGCTGCGGGATATTGGGTTGGATCTCGGAAGGATTAAGCAGTGGTGTGACGCCAATCGCCTCTGCTTGAACATGTCTAAAACTAACCTCATCGGCTTCAACTGTCCTATTGATGGCCTTATATTTGGTGACAACACCATCCAGGCTGTGAACTCTTCTAAGTTTCTGGGTTTGTGTATTGACGAAGACTTAAAGTTCTATACTCATATCGTTAAGTTGAATAAAAGATTGGCATCTGGTTGTTTTTCTGTTCGGGCAACCTTTCGAGAGCTTGGTGGAGAAGTTGCGCGTAACGTGTATTATGCCCTTATTGAGTCACATCTCAGATATGCCTTGCCCTTCTGGGGAGCTTGCTCTCGAAATCTTTTTCAATCTGTCTTCGTTCTGCAGAAGAGAGCTGTTAGAAATCTCTGTAATGCGCATCCAAAAACCCACTGTAAGCCCCTTTTTATCAAGCACTCTATTCTGACCCTCCCATCTTTATTTATTCTGGAAATGGCTTGCCTAATTCATAAAAATAAGTATCAATTTCCCAATCCTCAGATGGTATATGGTACACGTCAGATTGGCAATGTTCCCTTGCCCATTCCACATTCCAGCCTTGTCAGGAATTCCTTGATTTACAGTGGCATCAAGATATACAATCATGTTGATCTGCGGATTAGAAATATTCGAGACTTAAAAGCCTTCCGTAAAAGTTTAAAATGATCTTTATTGCAGAGAGCTTTCTATTCTGTTGACGAGTTTTTCGAGCAGAACTAGAAGGCTCATTATATTCTATTATTAACTCATGAAGTGTGTGTTCCAATAATGAGTTATCAAAGTTTTATTGTGATAAATGGCTGCAATAAGCCATTACAATTTTGACTGTACTAATGCAGGTACTGTGATAATGTGTATTGCGGAGGTAATATTTGCCATTTAATATGTTTTAAGTCACCACACTTATGTTTTCCTGTTGCTTTTTTTTCTTTTTGATTTTGCTTCGTTTTGTTTTGTTTTGTTTTATATTTTGTATACATCTTATAAAGCTTTGTCAATAAGAAATGTTACATGTAATATTTTTTGGACAATAAAGCACTTTAAATAAAATAAATATCGTGAAACTTAATTGTCCATCTAGAATAATTTAGTTGATTAAAAACAAAGAATATAGATGATATTTTAAACAGAATTGATTTATATACTTCACAGTTAGATATACGAATGCTCTTAGAAAAATCCAGGAAATATTGAATGAGATGTATGTAGATATACCAGTATTTTGCTGTTTTACCATGAGCTCCACTTAAGGTCTCTTGACAATAATTTTCATAGTTTGCTAAGAGATGTTCCAATTGTAGTGATAATTCTTCCCTGTATTTCAGTTTATCCTGAACATCGTTAAGTTCGTTTACGAATTCATCTAAAGTGATGTTTTCATCAGAATATGTTTGAAAAAAAAAATCAAAATGAGGTGTCTGAAGAGCTGTAAAAAAAAGAGTGTGTAATCTTATGCATCTGTTGTAATGAGTTCCTCCCATAAGTACTGTAACCGAACCAGCCGCAAGAAGCTCTGCCTCTACTAAGACGTCTACGAATCCAGATTCATCAATATATTTTCCGACGGCTTTAAAGTAAAACTGAATAAGGATATTGTCGTAAGTTGGAGCTTCTGTGCTCTAAATTTGAAAGGATTATTATATAAGTTATAACTTCTTTTTTTAGTTCACTGGCAATTTGGTTTGCCGTATTTAAGGTTTCAGCAACAACAGCCGAAGATGTTGGCGACATGTTGAATTGTGGAAGATAAAAAAAAATTTGTAGCGGAGAAAAATCTTCGTATATTTTTTAGTTCCATCCTGTCCACATTGGAAGATCTTTGGACAAAATAGCATGGCTTATAACAAATATGATATTGCATTTCCGATAGATATCCAAGATAGTTATTTGCTGAACTCTCCTGAGATGATTAAGATTTAACATCTGCCATTTTTTGGCTATTGGCTCTTTCCTGTAAGGCTCTATATCTTTTACAGGATTTTCAAATTTGCGTCTACGTGTCATTTGAACTAGTGATGTTGGTGTACCTGGAATTGAAGAGTTTTACGAATGACTGGTTATTTATTAAATTTTGATTCAGTAGCATATATTTTTTGGAATTGTTTTAATATTTTAACGAATAGGTACATATCTCATTGGGTACCTATGCTCGATAAATAAAGTATCTGCTTGCATAGTTTAGTACACACACTATACAGTGTGTTTAATTTCTTTTTGTGTTCCCACGATTCGTAATTTAGTATTTTCATAATTTTATATGGTCATTTAAGTTAGACTTAACAAATTTATATCATTAAAATAGCTGAAAATAGAATTGTATGTTCGTTGGAAGCATTAAAAAATTTGATAGATGCAAAATTATCCCATTAAAAAAACAGGCTGTAAAAAGAAAGTTTTGTTCAAAATACTTTTTAGGCTCAGATTTAACATTTGGTTTATTTCTTTGGGCATTGATGTTTCACAATTGTAATTTTCTTTTGTTCGTTTGATCAGCTAAAGAAAATAGTTGTGATAGGCGTCTGCCAAAACTGTGCTGTCAGATAAACCGTCGGCATATAAGAATTTATAATATACTAGAGCTGCTCTAACAATTTTATAAATATCAGCTATTCTCAATACTGTCCACCATAATTCAACTTGTCATTTTCTCCGCGTCTGCCAAAAAAGCGCTGAATTTGTTTTCGTCTGCCGATGTTTTTTCCGATAGTGCTTTAGTAAAGGAATGGATCTGCAAAACATTTTCTTTTGATAAATGTCGTTCACCAAAACTTAAAAATGGCAAATTTGACAGACGCCTGCAAAGTTAGATGTCAAACAAATCGTCTGCCTATTTGAATTCATAATACACTAGAGCTGCTCTAACAATTTTATGAATATCAGCTATTATTATTATCAATATTGTTTACCAAATATCGACTTGTCATTTTGTCAGCGTCTGCCAAAAAAACGCTGCCTTTTTTTCGTCTGCCGATATTTTGTCTGATAGTACGTTAGTAAAGGAATCGATTGGCAAATTTTTTTTTTATAAATGTCGTTCACCAAAACTTAAAAGTTACAAATTTGACAGACGTCTGCCGAAGTTAGGCTATCAATCAAATCGTCTGCCTGTGTAATTCTGATAAGTCCTCAAACAGTTCATTCGTTTTCGAAAATTTCGGTCATAATAAATATAGTTTACCACAATGAAAATTCATCCCTTTTTAAAATTTAACCCCCGATTAAAGCTGCCACTCTGAAACGGCAGACGATCAGTTTTGGTATGCCCAAGTAACTTACAATCATGGCTTATTAGTAAAAATTTTGATAAATATCGTGTACCGAAAAACCTGCCAGCTCCTATACCAGTATGTTCCCCTCTTGGATTTAATATGTGTCAAGCTATCCAGGATGTAATAGGATGGGAAAATCAAGATGCCAAGTGCAGTAAAGTGCGGTCTATAGTCATCCTGACACAGCCCGCAGTGTCTGCACAGCCTCCCTCTGGAGGCCAAAAATATGCTTTGACCACAAGCCAACAGATCATAACACATTACTGAGCGGAACAGAGCGACATAAACAGTTCTAAGTACAGAAACACTAACACGCTCGCCTAGAGTGAAAACAGACCGCAATCTGGGTATGCCGTTTAAGTTCCTGATCAATCATCACATCCAGGAATCTCACGTGTGATGTTCCATCATTAACCTCACCCATGGTTCTAAGTGAAAACACTTACTGCTGTGTCTTTGCCTGATTCAAAAGCAGTCTGTTGGCACTTAACCAGTCCTCAACCACTGATCGCTCCACCCTCAGCTCCTTTGTAGCCTCTTCCAAGATGCTCGCCGAAAGGGAAGCGGCGGTGTCGACGGCAAAGATCGTGTATGTAGCCCTCGTATCACCAAACGGCAGACAATTGATGTAAATCAAGAAAAATATGAGGCCTAGGACAAGAATACCGCTTAAAAGAGCATTGAAAGGGTTGATTGAGCATGTAAAGGTTAAATTATCAAAAGGACTTGAAACTGAACCTCTTGGAAATTTCGGAATTCACTTAAACGCAAGATTGTTAAAGCTTTATTTCTTATTTACTTGAGCAGATTTTCGAAATGAGCACCCTGTATGTCTATACATTTTGTCATCTGACGGATGTTTTTCCGTTGTATCTGAAACAACTAGATTGTCTCGAGTTTCGTATTGTATTTGATTATTGCTGACGAACTACCGTCGGCGTCGTGCACAAACCACGTCTGGTTTCTAAGCGCACATTTCTTACTAAACCATTTCGGTTTTGTTGGATCACACTGTACAACAATGCACTTTGTGATTAATTACACTAACAACTATCAGTATAATTAGATGTCTAATGTCCATCACTGTTTATCGATTCCTATAAAAAATACGCAATTTTTAATCATTTTATTTTTGTTAGGTAGGTAGTAACAACTTGCTGTTAGACTTGAAAAAAATTATTTAAGATATCTACCATTTACTTTAAAAGTTATTGGATTTTTATCTTGTTAACAGCAGTGTGCACAATAGGCTTTATTTTTGTAAATACTACTTGTTTTATGCTTCAACCTTCAACACAAACCACAATGAAATACTGTTTACCAATTATGTGAGAAAAAGGTAATAATGTTTGGATTTTTAGAAAAAACATTTGTTAAAGGTCTACTCGGTGCTTACCTACACCGGCAAATCCCAACAGTGACTTTTTCATTACTAGGTTTGTATAACTAAACTTCATATATGTACTTATAGCAGTTTGAAGGTTATTGGTTTTATTATTCATTTAGGAGAAAAACAAAGCATGTACATAGTTAATTTAATAAACAATACAAAATAACATAGAAACCGTATACAAATGTGAAGGTAAATAATGTAATATCCTCAATTCATAAATACAGTTACAGTAATAAAATAGTTTAACGAGACTATAATTCAGACGATATCAAACTTAAATTTTCGTGTAGACTTGGATTTGCGAAATCGCTGGTATAGTAAAAATATAAATGTCTTATGTACCTCACTCCACCAACCATTAAGAGATTATTGAACAGTCCCAAAATTGTCAAGAATATCAAAGCAATAACATCTATTCTTTTAGTTAAGAAAAAAAATTAATTCATGTAAGTAGGTACCAATTGTTTCCAGTAGAATTTTCAAAAAAAATGTAAAACTTATAGAACAATGTTACATAGTTAAGTACTTATAACTAGTTAGCAATGGCGTAGTTATTTAATGTTTACTGCAATTTATTTGTTTTGCTAAGGATTTTTTCGGTATGTAAGTAGGTGTTACCTCGGGTGTTACTGTTTGTCATATTTATGGGCAATTGGCTACAGATTGCAAACGAGTTAGTAGATTTTTAGATTCAAATTCACAAGATCAATATACAGTGCAACCTCTTTAATCCGAACACCTCATTGCCAGACCTTGTTCGGATTATCGAAATGTTCGGATTACCGAACGTACAATATCACATATTTATACTATATATATTACTAGGTATATATTAAGTGTGTAATACATATTTCAAACTTAATTTGTGAATAGTAACTAATGCAATTAAAATAAATAACCAAGTATCTAAAAACAAACGAGTATGTAATAGAGTATGTACATATAGATACATACAATGCATGAATGTACGTACATATTGTACATACATATAATATTAATTTTATCTGAAACAGTAAAATAATTTGTAATTTTTGCCTGTTTGTTACTCTTAAATGCTGCATCTCGGGCTTAAATTCGTAATTCTTGAAGAAAGACGATGCGATGTTCTGGAATATTATTTTGTGTTGCCCAATCAATGCAAGTATTGAATGTTGACACTTGACATCGGCATCTTTCACTAAACACGGAATTTCGGAAATAGCATTTCAGAATTATTCTCGGAATCCAAAGCACTATCAATGTGTTGAATTATATCAGTCTCAGTTAAAACGTCGGTCTCGGCTCTATCATGTACTATTCATTTTTCGATGCCCTTTCTCGTTACGTTCTGATCAAGCTTGTTACCCAGTTCCATAATTTCCTCCAGTTCATTTTCAGGTCATCTGTAGGTTCTGCCTCCGTGATTTGTATTGCTAACCTAGGTAGTGGAACTTCATCTTCTTCATCGCTATCAAAAACATCAGGTCTCTCGGATGGTAATATTTTACTCCACGGATTTTAGATTAAGTGAGTGCCCAAATTCTGCCAGGCTTCATCCAAAGAGAAAACAACGTCCTTCAGATTTACATTCTTCAGTGATTCTGAAACACCATTTTTTTGAGCAATTTATTTGATAGCCTGAATAACATGCTGATCCATCGGTTGTATCAATGGCGTGCAATTTCAAGGGAGGAAAAACACATACATTTTATTACCGTCGCTGAATAATTCGGTGGGATGACCAGGTGTATTATCAAAGATTTAAATTGCTGTATTTTTCATGAATCAAACTAAAGTATGTATAACAACGTTGTCGTCCAGAGCGCTGGTTATTAAGCGACGAATCGTTTTTTTTTGGCCAGCGTTCGGATTATCGAGGCAGCGTTCGGACTATCACTTAGTGATTTGCCCGTTCGGACTAGCGTGTGTTCGGATTAACGTGGGTTCGGATTAACGAGGTTGCACTGTATACAGAGATTTAAGATCAGATTCAAATAAATGATAATTAGATGAATGACTACCCTCTCTGTGACTTATTTGTTTTCAACAACATTTAATGTGAGTTGTTTATATTTTAAGGCTTTATTTTTATTTTACTCTTGCTACAAATTAAGTGATTTTTTATTTTTCAGGGACTGCTTTCCGAGTTGTTTACTTTTTTAGGTACTTAAATACTACTACTACCTAACCGATTTCCAAAAGATCATAAAAAATTAGTATTGTTAGTTTTAACTCCCAAACAAAGCATGATATTAGATTTTAATTTTTTCAGTTTGTAATTGAAGACTTAATTACAAAAACCCAGGTAAGTTAAATTCATTGTTAATTCTACTCTCTGGCTATTTAGATGATTGTGGATCCTTTGGTGCTAAAATCAAGTAATTAATTACACCATATACAGTACAGCATATTTTTTTAAAATATCTGCATAATTGTAGCAACTCTATATACCTACTAAACATAAAACTAAGGGAAAAACACAGGCTTGGATTGATTCTTATGTTGCTTCGATTGTCATTGACTGGCTAAGTATTAGTAGCAGAAGATATACACATTTTGCATAGAATTTTGAAAATATAGCTTACCTGTTTTTGTACAAACAAAAAAATAAATTGATTTTGAGTGGGTTTCACGAGTATCAGAACCTGACCTATGCCTTAACGAATCGTATATAACATAGCATTTGTCATGGTAATTTAAGGTAGGCATTCCCTAAGACGGAGTGGATTTGATTCTATCTCGAGAACCGTGGATATCCATCCAGATGAAGGCGCTTACGTATTATAGATAAAGAAAATCTTAATTAATTGGTTATTATGTTAAAAAAAAAGGATACGAAACATACGCCTCTCCCATGTGTTAACCATATAAAGCTCAGTTATGAGCAAATATCGCATATACCAATAACTCGCTTTGTTCTTTAAATTATCCATATTTCTGGATTCGTGCTTAATGTTGATTGCTGATAACCAAAAACTTAGTATCTGTGCTGATAAATTTCGTAAATTTATTTTTAATATTTTTATTTACTAATAGAATATAGAATAGAGAGAGAGACTAGAGCCACGGCAAATATTTGCCGTGCTAGAGCGATGCGATTTCGACATGGAGCACTAGGGCGCACTCAGTGTGAACTGTGAACTCGACCAGAGGGGGTGTGTTCGGGGTAGACGTTTTTGAAACCTCAGTCACAGGCCTTCGGAGTTACTCGCGCATTACGTTGTTGAAAAATCATATCTTTATGGTCCAGCGAATTGTTTTCAAGTGGTCTCGTAGCTCAGTGGTTGGACGCTGTTTCTGATACGGCTGCCTGGGTTCGATTCCAGTGGAAGTTATGTTTGTAAAAAGTTTTTTCTTAATTTTAAGCGTGCCATCGGTTAGTTTTGTTTGGTTGCGCCCCGGAGCGAGCAGAAGGCCATGCGTGAAGTGAAAATGAAATGTAAAACAACTCTGAATGCTTGTGACCCGGTCCACGCAAGGTCTTGTCGTGTTCGGTCGGCACTGAATGCCCTCTGCAGACAGAGTGAAAAAAAAAACTAAAAGGAGGGGCGACAGCCTGTCAATCGATTTTGTATGCTCATGTCCAAGCACAAAGGGTATAATTGTCAAAATCAAAATATCATCAGCCGATTTCAGCTGATCAAATGTCATTGTCATTAGCTTAAAATAGTTGTCTCCCGATACTTAGTGCTTAGTGGCATATATGTATGCTTAGTAGTAATGTTTTCAATGAAGCAGAGTCAACGTCACCAAAAACGGGTTCTTCTTTTCGCTCTGTAGCAGAGTTGTCTCTGCCCCCAGAGTGAACCCGGGAGATCTTTGATCTATCTCGCTGCGGCACTAATTTGTTTTTTTCTGAAATACTGGTTTTGCTCTGAACAATTTTTCCGAACTGTACTCCAAGACGGTTTCGAAATTTAATAAAAGTCGTTAATTCCCATTTTTGTTAAGAGTTATATTGATTTGCATTGTTATTACTTATTTATAAGAGCAAAATTAGATTAGGTTAATGCAGCTGCTTGGTGCATCACTCAGCCGTACTCGACAAAAAAAAATCCATCTTTCCTCAGGCGGTTTGCGAGTTTTGCACTGACTCCGAGTGTCGCCGTCGCGCGCCCCTCGGCCGCCTCTAGACCGGACAGGGGAAGTGCTGGTAAGTTGCCCTACCAATCCCTGACCAGCCAGTGGCGTCCCGACGGACGCGCCGTTCCGGAGTTCCACCGGAACTGGGTCTGCACACGCATGGAGTTCTGGTTGGACGCTGTTCCCTGTGGTATGTTCTCATCCTCTCAAATGAAATTTAAGAACCGTGCGCTCCCGACCAGGGAATATTTATTATATATTTCCTCTCTAAACACAAAATTTTTGCTGGCCGGATACAATTAAAATAATACCAAATATATATGTGATTTACACCTAAACTTTTCCCTGTTACAACAAAATATGAAACAATAAAAATTTATTTTCCTGAAGGAAAAGAAAGATAAATACAATTTTAGTCACAACCTGTACTATTTGCTGAAAAAAAAATTAGGCTACTCAGTGACGCCTTCGGCCTTCCGGATATCAGCGCTGAAATTCTCGAAAAATCAAAAATACTTTTTTGGTGAACAATTCAATAAGAAAACGCAAAATATTTTAAGGATTTAATCGATAGCGCAATAAAGGCAATAATAAGTCTTTCAGACCACGTTAGGGTTCTGCAGAATCTGAGGTTATAGTTACCACGTCCTACTTCCGGAATGTACCCCGACTATACATTCACTAAGCACTTACTGTAATTCACTGGGTTCTTATTAGGTAAAGGTCCGTTCGGTTAAAAAATTATCGCGAATCGAGCGCAACTAAAAGTTTTTTTAGACGGACGGCCTTTTTCTTTTAAACGAACCCGTTGGAACAAAAATTAAGGTACAAGTCGTACAACACCATTATAAGAGACACGGACCGGCAACACTTATGACGAACTGAACTCCACCACTTAAAACTCAAAACACTAGTCACGAAATAGGAATCGAATCACGAATACGAATAGAATCTAATGAATTTCGGGGTCTATATTTATAGGAATCATCTCCCACTTTGCCCTCCAGCTGTTCGCATCGACGCAGTTTGGGTTCCACTCAAAACACGGTGCCCTTTCGAACCCTGCCCATTCCGCCCGAAGTGCAGCCCTTTAGGGAAACACATTTTTCTCAGGGAAAACCTTCCACCTGAGCTCAGAAAGCACATGCAAATGCGAGACAAAAGACCGATCTGACCCCTCCAAAAACTCGCGACCCGTCTGTCTTGACAGCGCATTCCAACGTCCTACTCCAGGAACTTCAACGCCCCACAGCATCACACCCTCTGGACATAACTCCACCAAAATCGCTCAGTGGTAATTGGGGGAGTTCCACTCCAGTCCAAGGTGACAATCCGCATGATCAACAACCCTTTTCCGCATCGCACATTTTAGCACAAAAACACTGTCTGCTTTTCCAAAAAACGATTGGCAGCTTTTCAGTAAAAGTTGGCCGTATATTATTGAAGCTTAGGAGTATACAAAGCCCCTCATGAAAGTTTCACTCCAATCGGTTCAGCCAGCCTTTCATCCCCCAGCGTGCAATTTCCAACGAAAATTCCGAAGCTTCCTGCGTCGCTGTTACACAATGGAAATCAATCATATTTGCACAGCGATAATTTAAGTGTACCAGCTTTCCGTCTGCACTACAACTTTTCCGCTGGGCCGTCGCTTACCACACTCCATTTTTTCCTGACTATAAAAAACATGTTTTCCAAAACAATCAACTGGCAGCCGCTTTGCGGAACTTTTCCATGCCAGAAGCTGCATCATTACCATAGAGGTAAGCTTTAAAGGAAAATTTGAAAGTTTATCCTAGGGCTAGCTCGTAAGGGCGGACTTTCCATTCCCATAAGGTATGATCAGAACGCTCTCTTCTGCGGCCCCAATTTCCACTCGTTTTTGCGCTAAGCTTTCTCTACACTCTCGTGTGTTGACTATCTTGGCACAAGAATAAATAACAACACCTTCGCTTAGGGATCAGTTTTTAGGAAAATTGTTTAAGGTAAATTTCGTCCTCGGGAAAACTATGTTCTTGCCATTCTGTCGAATGCGCTATTTTAATCCAACTGAATTCCATTTATATGCTGTACTTCGCGGCTCTGTAAGGCGGGAATACCCATATGCGAGTATATTAATGAAAAACGTCATCGGGAAAAGCAGCTTTTTCGACACGAGCTACTGCTTGATTATTACGCTCTGGAGCGGATCAACTAAGGCACGCACTGCAACACTATATGCTCTATTTACAGTAACGTATGTTACCATTAGCATTATAATTTGCGTCCGATGTAAGCAGATTGGAAGCCTAAATTACAAATTAAATTTAGCAGTTAGGTTAAATCAGCTATTTTGTTTTTTTTTTGTAGTCACCAGAGCTTAGTTAATTTGAAAGAGTAGAATAGATAATCATTTTGCGTTTAAATGATAAATCGATTACTCTGACAAATTGGGAATATAAAATATAAATGATTAATCAGACTTATTGGTCTGCCTTCGGAGAAATGAACATGTTGGAAACGAATTACATAATTGGGCACCGGTATTGGAATCTTTGCGCTTAGAAAACGTGCTCTAGCACTCTGCAGGGATCCTGAAAGTCGTAGCGTCCTAGTGATTGTGAGAGACAAGTCAGTTGGGAAAGTGCGATTCCAAAATAAGGGGAAAATTTTCTTTGCACGCCAAAGAGTACCTTGGTGGAGGCCTGAAGGTATCCCCGCTAGGAACCCTCTATCTGATAGAGAACGATTATACTCCCGCCGAGTGAACCCCCTTGCAGAATTCACTAGTACTGCCCTAGAAGAGACTCACTTTTTGCAAAAGTCGAAGATTGTGACATAGTTTAGAACTAGACGAAGTCACGGACACCAGAGAAAAAAAACTAAAAGGAGAGGCGACAAACTATAATCTTTGTGTTACAGCGAACAAACTTAACAAAGATCTACCCATTCCTATTTGTCTGTGTTGTTATGTCTCCTGTGTTGTGAAAGTTAGCTAACACCTATGTATGCCTAAAAGTATATGAGTCATTATATATAGTAACTTAGTAAAGTTTGAAGTGAACAAGGGCACAGGCCCGCTCATCTGAAGATAGTAAAGTCTGGAGTCACCAGGGGCTCAGGCCCGCTTTACTGGAGATTCCTACACAGAACACAAACCCCTCCGGGAGAGGGGCGCACTGGCAAATTGGCCTTTGAGGACCAGAGCTAAATAAAAGAAACAACAACAACAACAAATAAGAGTCGGCACCTTTCATGTAGGTGTACCCGTTTATTGCGACCTGGACTCTGCACTACCACTAACTATCAAGAGAAAATATTTTAAGCAAATGACAATGACATCTGATCATCTGAAATCGTCTGACGGTGTTTTGATTTTAGAAAATTATACCCTTGTGCTTGGACATACGCATTTAAAATTGATTGGCAGGCTGCCGCCTCTCCTTTTAAGCTTTTTTCATCTCTGTGGACCACCAGATATTACCACCGTCCAACAAGGGTATAATTTATCTGGGAGTGTCACACCAGCTCTAATTAAGCCCGGATGCTTATTCGTATCGGACGTACGAGATCGCAAATTTTATACCTGAACTGTAGTGTAAATGTGTAGCGTTGGTTAGTTGTTAGTTTCTGTTTGTTGAGCCTTCGTAGCGAGCGAAGCGAGCGGTGGGCCATGCATGAAGTGTTTAAATAATTGAAGATAAAACGTAACGGGGGGTATGTTAGCAAACATTTATATTATAGTCGGCTTATGATTAGGTGCGATCCTGTACGTTCGATACGGATATGCAGCCCGGACGGTAGGCGATAATCAATTCCAGTCAACAACGTTTAAACCGGAAGGAAAACACTTTCTTTGGCATTTATATTTTGCGTTGAGTTTGTAATGTCTTCTGTCCAACGGTTATAGAGTGAAAATAGTAAACAGTAATATATATTAAACCCACAATCACGATACACATATGTATCGTGATTAAACCTAAAGTTTCTTGAACTTCGTTCTAATTTTCGAACGGAAAATACAGCGTAAAAGGTTTTGATTATCTATACGAGTTAATATTCGAACACAGTCTAGAGTTAGGGATATTTGTTTTGCGCGATGTCAACCATTTTGACGGGTTGGTGTTTTTATTTGGCTATTGGAAATTGGAACCAAATGGCAAATGGGGCAAATAGTTAAATGAATCCTACAACCTACAACTGAGTTTTTTCATATAAAATTGCAGTGATAATCTAAAGAGAAATGAGTGTTTAGTTCTTATAGTGCTAGTGTAATCCATTTATGCCGGTTCTGGCGTTATAATGGTCTCTAGGTCTCCAAAAAAGAACCGTAATATAGATCCTGAAAACCTGAACTTGAGTCTAGATATGGGTGACGAAATGAAGCTGGACGAGGTAAATTACGAAAGCGATATATCCTCCTCGAGTTCTGATAGTTCAACTGCCCCGAGTATTAGCTCAGTAAGTACAAATTCTTCTGGTAAAGTGCGACATGGGCGTCATAAGAACACCCGCTCCAAGAACAAGACTCCGTCGCCGGCTAATAAAAGAGATCGTTCCAAAGAAGCTAAATCGAAGTACGATTATTTGACTAAGCTGAACTACCTCTTTCGAGATGCACGCTTTTTTGTCATTAAATCCAATAATGCAGAAAATATTACACTGTCAAAAGCTAAAGGAGTTTGGTCTACATTACCACAGAATGAGGCGAACCTAAACCAAGCTTGGAGGGAGTCAAGAAACGTCTTGCTCATATTTTCAGTGAAGGAGAGTGGAAAGTTTGCTGGATTTGCACGATTAAATGGGGAATCTCGTCATGATATTCCTTCAATTTCTTGGGTTTTGCCTGCAGGTCTCTCAGCAAAGGCGTTAGGTGGCGTTTTTAAAGTTGATTGGATATGTCGCAAAGAACTGCCCTTTTCTAATACCATGCATTTATACAATCCTTGGAATGATGGCAAACCAGTGAAAATAGGCCGTGATGGTCAAGAAATCGAGCCGCGAGTGGCTGAAGAGCTTTGTCGCCTTTTCCCAGAAGACGATGGAATTGACATATCTCCTGTTTTGAGATTGGCTAAGGAAGCTTCTAAAAAATTAAGTCTTAGGGGAAAAGATGGAGCCAGGCATGTTAAGGCGAGAATGCCAATTGCGGCAAGAACTCCTTTTACATTTAGAGGTGGTCGAGGAGGGGCTTCATACTCTAGGCGAAAATTCTTTTTAACAAGTAGATTGTTAAGTTCAGCAAGTTACAGGCGTTCAGTTTCTCCTCGAGCAAGAGAAAGGTAAGTGTGGTATCGAACATTTTTTCTCAAACTTTGAGCATCAGTTTCGTTTACTGCAAAAGTGAACAGCTGTGCGTCATTTTTTAAATGACTTTCGAACTTTCTAGTGATGATATATAAACATTTTTAAAATGTGTGTGCTGCAATTTGTGGGACTTTTTTCTGGGGAATTTTAGCTAGAATGAAATAATTCTCGGTTTATTGCATAGGCCATAGAAGCTTTTGGACATTCGTTTGTACCGAGATTCATACATAACACATAAAGAACTGAATATTTGATGTGAACTTTAAGGGTAAGGTATATGTAGGTTTCAACTTTTCCCTTTGTTTTGAAGAATGGGTAAGTGCTGTATCCATGTGGTAAAAAATGTACATACATACATATAAGTATTAAGCAAGGTATTAAGAATAAATATACTTATCCCCAAGGTATATTTAGGTATGTCTCATATGACACGCTGAATGGATGCTCTTCATTTTAAATTCTATTTTTCCAGAAGTGAGAAAATGTAGCATGGATCAGGTACTCGCTCAGGTAAGAATATTACATAAGTAAGTACTTATGTAAACTGTTACTGCTTAAAGCTTTTAGCTCAAAAAATTGCTTACGCATAGGTAGGTTGGTAGGTATGTCTCTAATACTTACAAATAAAAAAGGATTTAGATATTTATAACATAATTTTTTGGGTGTCAAAGTGTTCATGTTACATGATATGATGTTTTTTGTAAATATAATGCATTTGTATTACATTTTAATGTAATAATGACAGTACAAATTAAAAATAATGAAAGTGTGGTATATATAAACAATGAATTAGTCAAGGAATTAGTAAATTTAAATATATGAAATTCTTGATTAAAGCCATAAGGAAAATGATATCACTCCCTAATGCGTATTGAAAAACATAACTAAGAAAATGCATTAAAGAAATGAAACAAACAGGAAATAAACACATAAGTTTAAAAAAATATGTACTTAGTTATAGACAGATTGTCATCACTCTATTGAGAAAACAACTAAAGGAAAGGAAAATCGTTAGGATGATATTTAAAAATAACATGACATAACACAGAGTGCTAATAGGTATAAAATCACTGAGAAATATAAATGAATGGACCCACTGGTAGTCATTTAAAATTGTCAAGTACATCCGATTGTATGTAGGTGAAATACAACCCTCTCCATACATTTTTAACATACAAATTACATATGAAATAAAACATTCAGTATGGAATGCAATATTTATTTATTTATATAAGATTCAACACCATTTTTACAATACTAACGTAATAAAAACTTTAATACTAAAGTGAAAATACAAGAAATAATAATTGCGTATTATTATTATTATTATTATTATTATTATTATATTTTTCTACATCAATTTTTTTAATGACTACTATAGTATAGTATTGAGTATTGAATTACATTTTCGTAAACCACGGGTGGCGTTCCGAGTTGTGACATTCAACAATCTATTGACGGGCCCCATATTTCCATGGTGAATTTTTTACTATACTTTTTCTCAGCAAACAAAAGCTTTGATAGCATAGCTGTTCTGTATAATAATACGTAATTATAATTATTATTTGACCTGTACACATGCAACATGTGTTTCAACAAGGAAGTTTTCTTTAAAAATTGATTATAAGAAAGTTTTATGGGCTTGTAAAATAGCTCTAGGAATATGTGGGGCCTACTGAATTTATATGGCTATAGTTCGCTCCATTATCACCTACGGGGATGGACCGGTATGCAAACGGCCATGTCTAGGGCTCAGTTAGATAGAATTCAGAGACTGGTTTGTGTGGGAATTACAGGTGCTATAAAGACGGCACCCACCAGGGTTCTAGTTTGCCGCTCCTTCACCTATTCCGGAAGTATGAAAGCTTAAGGTCTGTCTACAGACTCGAATGTCCCGGGGAATGAGGAGGCTATCGATAGGATTCCGCAATGTGTTCAATAGAACGTGAGCCTGTAATAGGTGTGTCCTATACAGTGCAGCCCTGGAGAATCCAATGAATGTGCCGGACAAGGATGTATAGCGGATTACTCCAATAATGAGGCAGGCTGGGCATCTCCTGGGTGACCCAACGCCTTGTAGGATGAGGGCCTGACTGAAGAATATGTTTTGGTTGCTAAAGCAAACTAGTAATGTTAACCTTTCTGCTCTTTACAAAATCGAGAAGAACAAACATGGTAACTTGGTTAAACAAACCAAAAGCAATTATTATGGAAGCATAAGCTCCAACAGCCAAAATAAACAAAAGGATATCTGGAACATTGTTAATCACACTTTGGGAAGGTCAAGGAGACACAATATCACTGTAAAAGTAGATGGTAGCCTACTTGATGACAACAACAAGGTAGCTAATGCATTTAGTAACTATTTCGCATCAATTGCACAGATATCCTTATCTAATAAATTTGGTGATACATTATCAGACAAATGCACTTTACCAGCAAAGCAGATTCAAAATAGCTTCTTCTGGAACACGGTGGAGCCTGGTGAAATAATTGAGACTATACTGAGCTTAAAGCCCAAAAATAGCACCGGTGCTGATAATATTCCCCTCAAAATATTAAAGGCCATAAAGAGTGAATTATCGATTCCTTTAGCCTATCTATCAAACTTAATGTACAAGCAAGGGGCCTTCCCCTCCCAGTTAAAAATAGGTGTAGTTACACCAATATTCAAGAAAAATTATCCTACAAACGTTGACAACTATAGGCCAATTACTGTTTTGAGTGTGATATCTAAGGTTTTGGAAAAAATAATTTATTCCAGAGTGATTGATTTCATTAATAAATTCCAGATTCTTAATGAGGTACAACATGGTTTCCGCACGGGTAGATCGACCGAACCTGCTGCTGCCGGTTTCCTGGAGTCAATTCTCAATCTTGACAGGGGGAAGCAGGTTGCTCTACTTTTCTTCGATCTGTCTCGGGCGTTTGATACCATTGATACAAACTTTCTGCTCATTAAATTACATGCAAGCGGTATGCGGGGACCAATTCTTGTTCTGCTGGCCTCATACCTTACTGATAGGAAATGATATGTGAAGATTGATGAAAGTATGTCAGATCTGTATGATGTGGGGGTGCTTCAGGGATCGGTGCTGGGGCCTCTACTGTTTATGTTGTTTGTCAATAAAGTTGCTGACGGTCTGAGCATTGGTAAATTAACCATGTTTGCAGACGATACCGAAGTGATGGTGTCGGCGAATGATCGGTGTGGGCTACGACAGGCAGTCCAAGTTGTGACTGAGGAATTCAGTCATTGGTGCGGGCGCAACAACTTAATTCTCAACATGGAAAAGACTGTCTACATGCACTTTAGAGCTCATAAAAATGTTCCTGAAAATTAATCGATAAGAATAAGAATAAGAAAATTTTATTAATGATAAGTACAAAATACCTTTACAATCGTCAATATTGTGAATAATTTTTTTTTTTACAATTGTTAATAGCAGTTCTAAATAGATAAAAGCTAAAAGCTATCAGTTGGGAAGGACACAACAAATTACAAATACATAGACCAAATCTAAAGATTTAAAATAAACTATTTCTATACACGAAGATATATCACAACATATTAGACAAAATCCTGATCACTAACATCACAATTTAGGAAATCGTTATAATTGTAAAAAGCTTGAGATATTAAATATTTTTTTATTACAGTTTTAAAGCGCTTTACCGGCAATTCCCTGACCCTCACAGGTAGCCTGTTGAAAAAAACAGGTGCATAATCTAGAGTTGCATTCCAAGACCTCTTAAGTCTGAGAAACTCAATTTGAAGATTCATGTGTGATCTTGTATTGTGAGAATGTAAATTCTGAATAGTTGCATATCTATTTAGGTTTTGACGTACATAGAGTAATGATTCGTAAATGTAGTGGGATGGAAGAGTAAGAATCCCAAATTTTTTGAAATATGGTCTTGCTTCATCACGATACCCAATCCCAGCCAGGACTCGGACTGCCCTCCTCTGTACTCCAAATACCCTAGATGCATGGGACGAATGTCCCCAAGCCAGAAGGCCTTATATACATATTGAGTGCACAAGAGCATGATAAGCCATAAGGCAGATCGCTGACTCCACAGTATTCGCCAAGCCCCTCAGTACAAAGACTCCCGAGGCTGTCCTTTTTGAAACATTATTTACATGGAGCTCAAAAGTCAGTTTTGGGTCTAAAGTTATTCCTAAAAACTTGACCTGGTCTGGATTATCAAGGTATATTTGCCTCAGCGAGAAGACAATATTTTTCGTTTTCTCATGGTTAAGGTTGAGTTTATTTGCCACAAACCAATCACTGACACACTCTCTACACTCAGCCAACCTCTCAATCAGCGATTCACATTCCTTGTCAGTTACAAGAAAATTGGTGTCATCTGCATACAATGTAACACTACCCTGCTGCAGGGAGGATTCTATATCGTTGACATATGTGAGGAACAATAACGGCCCCAATATAGAGCCCTGTGGCACACTCACGACTCTTACGTCCGAGAGATGCCCCCCATAGTTAAACATAGCAGTACAACAAAATTTCTGAGCCTTCACCTGGACGACTCATTATCATGGGCATTTCATGTTGATTATGTCGCTAAAAAAATCAACTCTGGATTCTTTGCAATCAGTAGACTTAGAGATGGCCTCAATGGTGGCGATCTTATTAGTGTTTATTACTCTTTAATCTACCGTCATTTGAGTTACAATGTAATTCTCTGGGGGAGCTGTGCCGATAGCGAACGTATTTTTATTTCTCAAAAACGGGTAATTAGACTGTTGTTTAACATCGACTGCAGATCAACATGCAGACCTTATTTTGTCAAGTGCAGAATACTGACTTTTCCTTGTATTTATATATTTAAGGTACTGATGTTCATTAAAAAAAAAACCAAAATAACTACCAAAGAGGACACAGTTTTCATGCTTATCCCACTCGGTCTAGAGACCTATTTTGTTTGGACACTCATCAATCTAGTAAATTTGAAAAGTTACCCCTGTATGAAGCTCTTTAACAGGTTGCAATCTGATGTTAAAAATCTTTCATTTCCTAAATTTAAAAATAAAGTAAATGACAGTTTGCTGGTTGGTTCATATTACACCATATCTGAATATGTGTCAGACTTCCCTTATCTTGTAGAAGTGGTGTAAATATAAACTGTGAACTGGTGTACACAGCTCTCCACTCCAGTATTTTATGTTTCTATTTTGTTATATACAATATTTTCATTTGTCTTCTTTTGTTTAATTCCTGTTTTTATGATCTGATAGTTCTTAGATTAATATTAGTTCTTAGGTTTTATTGTTCACTTTCCCAAAGCTTTTTTTTTAACCGAATTCTCCATCAAATTATTTGTTTGCTCTAATGATTTTGTTGCTCTTCTGGGCAGTCTATCATATTCATATTACTATGGCATACGTATGAATAAAGAGTATTTGAGTATTTAAAGGGCGACATAAGGTTTGTGACAGGGCTCCTCACAGTGCACTGCATTTGCTTCAGTTGCGGATCGTAGAAGATCCGGAATGCAAGTGGTATCTGGAGGACGAGGAATGGTTCACTCCTGTTCTTGTCCACTGTCCAGCGTTGGCTAGGATAAGAGGTGTACTTCGGAAGCTGCATGCTCAACCCGGAAGACATAAGGAACATCCAGCCGAAGAAGATGTATGCCTTTGCTAGCAGGCTACCGAGCTAAATTGCAATGTGAGTGGGTGCACATTGGGCCCAGACTGGTGGCCTACATGCAAGGGATCTCTCACGCGCGTTTCAGATTCATTCAGCCGTGCAATTGTTGGGTGATAGTGAACTGACTGTATCTGATTGGGCAATTGTTAGCACGGGCGTTCCCCAGACCGGGCAGTGTACTGGGGCCTATCTTGTTTCTTCTGTTTATAAACGGCCTACCTCTGCTGGCCGACGATAGTTATATAACTCTTTTCGCAGATGACACGTCGGCAGTTGTCGAGGGGATTGATTATGAGAGTCTTTGTACCAAGGCAAACAGGTATGTGACAGATATTGCTGAGTGGTATGTGGGAAATGGCCTTTGCCTGAATAGCGTGAAGACTAACTTCCAGGTCTTCACCCTATGAGGGTGACCCAGGAGAGGAGTCTGCTTATCAGGGGCAAATCTTGTTCAGCGTGAAGACGTAACCTTCTTGGGCATTGCAGTTGACTGTCATCGTTCATGAACTGGTCAAATCCATAACATCTGTAATAAACTATCATCAAGGAACTATTCTGTACTGCGGTTGAGAGATTTTGTGGAGAAACCTATCCTATGCTACCATTCAATCAGTTTTATCTTATGGACTGTTGGCCTGGGATAACTCTAGCAATATAAATAGAGTTCTGACAAGCCAAAAAAAGAATAATAAGGACTATGTTCTGCTTACCATTCGGAGCCTCCGTGGCCAAACCTTTAAATCAGAAGGAATTCTCACCGTTATTGGTTTGTACGTTTTTGAATGTGCTTGTTATGTATTTAAACATCTTATTAATCGTTACACCACAAGAAATGCTAACAGGCTTTTAATTCCTGGTGCTTGGTTGCCCGAGGTTCAGGAGGGACCTGGGATCACTTCCCTTAAAATTTATAATCACTTACCTTCAAATATTAAGGATATTCCGACTCTCCACCTCTATAAGGGGACCCTTTAAGGTACGCGTCCACTAATCGTCATCCGACGGACGGTACGGATCGGACGAATCGGATTTTTTTTGTGTACTGCGTCTACTACCACGGATTATTGGAGTCGGTATCAGTATTTCTCCCGCAGTTAGCTAAGTGCTGTTGAAGAAGCAAAAGCATTATTTTGTTACTGAATGAAGATTTTATAATTATTGACGTGTTGTAAGAAGAAGAAGAAAACGAAACTGCAAATATTGTCCCTGAGAAGAATGTCCGAATATTCTGGATACCCCACATTGTAAACTTCTTATACTCGTGCACAATCGTGATAAGTCTTGCTACATCCATAATTACGTTCAAGCAATGTGGAGGAAAGTCACAAACTAACTAACAAAAATCCTTGCTATCTTCTCCAATAAACCAAAACAGAGTTTTATCCACAATACCGAAACAGAATAACTGTTTTAATCATCTCCTGATGATGCTAACATGGTTATCGAAACGCGCGTCGAGTGCAAATATTCTGTTTCGGTATTATGGATAAAACTCTGTTTTGGTGCATGTTGCCGAAGGTTCCAAACCCCAACGTAGTTCTCCAATAAAGTTTGGAAAGGGAAATATACCGTGACACCTGCGTGTTCTTGTCAGTATTAACAGTATCAGCATCGGCAGTGTCCGCACGAAACGGATTTTGATTTCGTCTTCGGGATCCCGTCCGGAAATGCCGAAGTGCGGTCGGTTCGATGCCGATAGGTGAACGCAGTCATATTGAAACAATGTATATAATTATAAAATCCGATTCGTAGGATGCGTACCGTCCGTCCGATGCCGATTAGTGGACGCGTACCTTAAGACCATATTAGCTGAGAACCCCTTTTACTCATTGAATGAATTTTGTTCACACCCTTTCAATTGACCGAATTTTGCTTACCTTGTTGTAGTGTTAGTTTCTAATATTTTGTATTTTTTGTTTGCAATGTATTTTTTTTAACTTTGTATTTGACAAGTCCAACACATGTAAACATGTCAATGGGGGCAAATAAGTAAATATTTCAACAAGGGGTGAATTTAATTTGGTACATTGTGAAGGTAGAGATGAAACAGTTGATTTCAATATTGGAGGAGAAACGATTATAAAAATACTTTTCCTAGATGACGTACCGTCACCAATTTGAACAAGATAATAATAATTAGTTCTTCAAAACGGATCTGCTAGTGTACTTATTATTAAACCGCCATAAATTGACGAGGAGAGGTTAAGCAAGGCCAGTAAAACTGAGTCAATGTTAAAGACAAAGTTGAGATTTGGTGTCCAGTCTCCTTCACATAATTTGTTTTTCAGGAGCAGTACTTCTACATATCGCTGTAGTATTTGTTGTTTATCGTGGTACATTATATTATTTTTTGTTCAGGCTTTGTGTCCACTTTCTAACACTGTCTTACCCAGTCACCTTTGGACCATTTGCCTTTCTGATTTCAACCTACTATCTGAGGAGGGAACGTCTTGCAGCTCATTTTCTTTCTCTTGTTCCCCATTCTGTTATTTATTTTCGTGTTATGTGCCCTGCAGAGAGCTGTTTCATTCTGGTTCATTGGTAATGTTCAGAATTTGCATGTTTCATGTTTCGTTGGATAACTTATTGCTGCTTCATATGTCAATACTATAATTGTAGTAATACTTGCCCTTTCATGCATGTTTTTAATTTTCTGATCCTATTAGAATCTTGCTCATCCTTCATAAATCTTCTGCTTGCAAATTTGCATTTTGTTTGGTGCCATCATCTGTTCGAAGTCCTCTTTCAATATTTCTTCACAATGGTTATTGTTAATCTAATTTCTTCTCATTTTTCATCTAGTTCTTGTAGCATTTATGTTGTATGTTATTAATTGTAGGCGAATTTTAGGGATTTTTGGTTTTTCTCAGTTGAAAGTCACACTCCGGTGTTTCAGTTAAATACATCTTCCATTGCCTGCCATGGTTTACATGTTAAGCAAGAGATTTCTACAAACTGAATGGGGTGCAGACTGCTGATGTACATTATGAGGGTCTTTTAATTGAAACATGCCTTGGAAAAGTTTATGGAAGCAAAACGGAGAGAGTACCTGAATTTGAGGAGCCAAAGTGGTTGGCTGTAAACCACTCTTAAACTCTAAAATCCTGCTAGAAACCTCATAAACAATAATGGGATATACCATAACCTCATAAACTAAGTAAAATGAGGGATTTTGGGCTCCAGGCCTTAGGTGCGTGATGCTGCTTATAGGTCAGCTTGACCTTGAGTTGTTACGTTAATGTTGTATCTTAACATCAGTGATATATGTAATCAAAGGCATTTATTGACCTACAAGTTAAATCGAAGTAATACACAAAGAACTACTAAACAAACTAATCTATCCGGAGAAAGAAGTGATATTTTTAGAAACCAAATTATCTTTAGTTTCCGGCAACAGAATGTATCTAAGTCGAGAAATCGTAGATAGAGCTTTACTTATTATTTTCATCCAAGGAGCGGATTGATATATTAGATGCGGTTGGGCTACGACCGCTGCAAAAATTATGCTACTGATCTGACTATAACCCTCAATACTCTCCCCACGAAGTAGCGCCATATCTAATTTAGTAAATGGCGACTAAATCTAATTGCCCTAAGCTAAAAGTAAAATGTGCTGGATATTGTCAAAACCCCAAGAAAAATCATTGTAGATAGAGTTCGACTGATACTTAATCCCCAGGCTGCCAAGAGATTTGATTGATTTGCTCCTAGGAAAATTACTTACGATCATATTGTACAGTCGATTGATTCTTATTTTCCAAGCTCCTCAAAAGGTCCAATTGATAAGCTGAAAGTTTAGTTATGGTTAGTACACTGCTAGAAAAATTATATTATTGTTCTAGCTATAATTTCTATACACAAACTCAATGATGCAATTTGGTAATTCATGAGGCAGTTCATTGTAATTTTGAATATCACTGGGAACTTCTTTCTTCTGCTAAGAATTTATTAAACAATAAGGGTAGGCTATGTTAATAGTAAGTAAATGCTTTTTCAAATGATTCAGTGAATATAGTTTGACCAACTGCCTACTCCGAATAGCAGTTCGTTTTTGTCAGTCAATATTACATCCATCCATCAACAATATATATCCAACACAATAACAATTCTCTAATTAAATATTGCTATAATTTTCTGAATAATAGCAAATAAATACGACTAACAATCCTGCGCTTTATCATTAATATAATTAATATGTGATATAAACAAGGTTGTTTTTGCTCACTTGAAATGCTGCGAAACTATAATTTACCACATATACAAGGATGCCCCAGGTTTTTGTTATGTTTACATCACGAGTTGCTTTTTATTGGGTTTTCTTTTTCAGATTTATTCCGTATTACGAAAGAGAGTCGCCTCGTCCGTATACTGCAGCTGCTGCCGAGGCGTATGTAGCAGACTACATGCGCACTATGCAACATCAGCTACCCCCTTTACCATATGTACCACCTCCTGGGATGTATTCGTCAAGTTATGAGGGGTTACCAGCTCCTGCTAGGTGAGTATATCACACCATTTTATTTATTTTACCTCAAAAACAATTGAAATCATCATTAATGCGTTCATTTATTATCTTTAGACCATATAATTTATAAGAATTTATTGAACTATATACACCAGATCGAATTTGCTAGTGTCGAGATTGATTACTAATGCAGAGTTTGCATGTGAAATCATTTTTCTTTTAGGTACTATGATGGTCTGCCGATAGCAGAGTATTCCTCTTCAATGGTCAACGCTTACTCTGACAAACGGTCGTACGATCGAACGGTTGACGAATTCATTTGGAAAAACAAGGAAAGACGTACATCTAGAGAAAGAGACTATTCCAGGGATCGTTCTCGATCAAGAGACCATTCCAGAGATCGATCAAGAGGCCGGTCTAGAGAGAGAGAACGTTTGAGGGAGAGAGAACGTGAACGTGAGAGAGAAAGGGAAAGGGAACGCGAGAGGGAAAGAGAGCGTGAAAGGGAAAGATTGAGGGAGAGAGAGCCCCGGTATCGTTATAGAGATAGGCGGTAAAGATAAATCGGAGTTGTAAAATGTTATTAATGTTGCTATAATTATTTATCTTTTTTTGAGCGTGTCGCAATATCCATTATTTTTGAAGAAATTTCCTTCATTTTTGATCTATAAAGACAACTATTTTTATGTTGTTTATTATTACATGCGGTCATATTGACAATATTTATCTTTTAGCTCTTATCCTTAGCATTCGCCCAAACCATTTTATATGAAATTCAATGATTTTTGTAAGATTCTATGATGTGGCATTTAAAAATTTCAATATTTAGACCTAAATTTAAATACTAGAAATACTCACTCACACATGACTTTAACTTTCAGTGTCGTGGTTTGTTGACTGATTATAGCTTCATAAAATTATTTGGCTTACTAAGTTGTTTCAAACGGGGCTGCATTCAGTTTTGGGCTTTTGCAGCGAAGTTTCTGTTTTCATCATGCACACCAATGACTAGTTATCTTTATTTAATTTGACTTTTTTTGTTTTAATATTATTTGACCTAACTAGAATTTAGTTTTTACTTAGATGTTAGTTGTTGGAACTTGAAAATAATTAGTCCGTGATCAGTGTACGTTGGTATTACAAATATTAATCAATTTTGTAATGATCTGCAATTTTTAATCGATTTATATCTTCTCTAATTAGAGAAGGTTAGCTGTTCCTAGGTTAAGTTATGGTAATATCAATTAATTAATTTGTAAAATATATTTCTTATATTAAATAAGTATAAACAATAACGTAGTCAGTGTTTATTTTTTGTAGGTCCATATTAATTATCTATATAGCAGAGGATAACATCTGACTTTTTGACAAGTATTCGCTATGTGCAAGATCCGAAAATGTGTAGCTTCTATAATATGCTGCCCCATAGCTGACATAATAATTGATTTCTAAATGGTGGATTTTGGGATGGGTTAAAACATGTTAAATTAATCCCAGAACATAGAAGTAGTAAAAAAATAAAAGTAAAACCTATCGCCAGTCGCTACTTTTCAATATTTTCTTTTTCTATCTTATCTTATGGACATTGCTTTCTTGTTCAAAACTACGCGGTTTGCTTAAGGGTTGAAGGACGAATTCTACCAATCGCGTCCCGCGTCGCATCTTTAAACAGTTAATTCACTACCAGCTAGTCATCTCTACCGAAAGTTGGAGTGTCGCGCGGCTGTGCCTACCTGGCAGTGCTCTGAGCGATTCAGTTCCACAGGCCATGGTTGAATTTAAAATGAATTTTCGCTTCAAAATCCACGACAAATTCGTCCGAACCCACGGGCCCTAAGAATGTACGGAAATTTCGTTTTTTTAATACAATTTTGCCATTTAAAATCGTTTTTAATATTAGACGATGAAAGAAGCATATTTTAAATTAAACGAATTGTCAAAAGTATTATTCAAATGTCCAGACGTTTAAAACAGTATTTAGTCATGGCCCTCTTCTAAAATTTACAGAATTTGGTTATTGACTTTCCCAAATCAAAGGATGCCGGCCCAAGACGACTAGCTGCTAGTAAATAAGTTGTGTCCATAGGTTGATGTTATTCCTGGTGGCATTAGATTTATATAATATATTTATGGTGATAAGCAACTTACTAATCCAAGGAACTTAAACAATGTATAAATAAGAATTACTTTCCGGTGTATGTACGTGACCATACCTACTTTTTTTAAAATATTGTTTAAAACCTAAATAGCCAAGTGACACACGGTGTAATAAAACCCTCAGTTTGACAACTTATCTACAATATTAAGTAAAATATCATTCCTTCCAGACTTACTTACATTTAAAAATAATTCAATTAATAAAAAAAAATAATAAAAACATTATACTGAAAAATACTCTGCAAAAGAGGCACTAAGGTCTCTGCATCCTCAATTTATGGGATTTTCTTTAGGATCAAACGAAAAATATAATAAAACCCAAACTATCAATGGTTTTAAAACATCCGAAAATATAACTAAAAAAGCTAAAAATACAACGAAATCAGAGCAGATGCAATGGCGAAACGAAGGCTGTTCGTCGCGCAGCAACGTCAGAGCAACGACGCTGTGGGTGAGAGAACCGCGGAACAGCATATACTTAAGGAACGTAACATTACACTTCATGCAATGCCACACTCAGCTGTGGCAATGCCCTCCGGTACTCAGCCAAATAAAGCTAACCCAAACTAACCGAAGGCTTGCGCAAAATTAAAAAAAAAAACGTTTTGCAAACATAACCTTAAAAAATAACATGTCTTGCCACTGGAATCGAACCCGGGCCGCGTATAAGAAACACAGCATCTAACCACTGAGCCACGAGGCTCACTGGCAGACCTTTTTTTGTAAATATCCGACCAAGTCCTGGGCAATAGAAACATATTTCTAACAAATAGATGTCTTTATGGCCCAGGGAATTGTTTTCAGCAAGTTTCGTGGCTCAGTGGTTAGATGCTCTGCGTTTCTCATACGGCGGCCCGGGTTCGATTCCTGGGCAAACATATTTTTTCAAGGTTATAGTAGTAGTAGTAGTAAACTCTCTATTGGCCTTTTTCGTGAGAAATTCAGCCAGAAAAGACCTCTATCCGGCTTAGTAAGAGCTGGGGCGACCCATCCCAGATTAGTTACACCTGATGGATAGAGATACTATTTTTAGGGCACCCAGTATGTCGAGTATGTACCCCTGGGGCCTCGACTTGTACATGCACGGCTTGTTTTAAGGTTCGAACACCACCGGCTGGACATTCACACACATTTAAATCTTGTACATGCACGGGGCTCTAACCCCCGGATGGACGTCCGAATCTTATTCGGGGAATCTACACAGACCCTGAAAGCCCCATGTGCCCCCAAACTAACATATATGTATATGAAGCTGGAACAAAATGGCCGATACCCGACACGTGCACACTCGACCGAAGACTAATCGGAAGTCTTTTTTAAGGTTATGTTTGTAAAATCTTTTTTCTTCATTTTGGGCATTTCTAGTTGCTTGAGCCGCCGTAGCGAGCGCAGCGAGCGAAGGGCATTGCATGAAGTGGCAAAAATTCAAATGTAAACGCTGTGATGCGCGCGCAAGCCCAGGACTCGTCAGGCGGAAAGACAAGCGAATATTACCAAAATAAAATGGTTTGCCTGTAAGCAATCCTCTACAGTGGCTTTATAACTGTACAATCCTCTGGACCATAGAGACATCTGTTTGCCAGATATGTGTTTATGTAAACATTGTGATGCGCGTGCAGGCCAGGACTCGTCAGGCGGTAAGACTCGTTACGATCCTTAAGAATAAAATATATGCCATGGCGGGGTACGGGCATGGTCACGGGGCGATTGTAAGTGTACATAGGCTCTTATGGGAAGTAACCATCCTAGTTTATTAATCTTGATTATGACCCTCTCATGCGCCTTATAAGATCCTTTACGGTCCTACGGCACTACGCTATATTAGCCGCTTCTGATTGGTGGGTTAACGTCACTTTAAAGTACTGTTAATTATCCGCTCGCTCCGGGGCGACACCAAACAAAACAGCAAAACTAGCTCAAATTTACAAAGATAATCAAACATAAACTTAGCAAAACAAGACAAAAAAGTCTTGCCACCGACGGGAACCGAACGCGGGGCAATCGTATCACAAACACAGAATCTAACCACTACACTACTAGACCTGTGGAAATAAATTGATTAGACCTTAGATAAAGTGAAAGTGGCGTTAACCCACCAATCAGAAGCGGTTCATATCGCATAGTGCCGCAGAACTATAAAGCATCTTACAATGCTCCTCATGCTTGTGTTTTAATAGCCTTCATTAATTGTTCATTGCATAATATAGGTACTAATCCTTACTAGTGTCTTCAGACAGCGGTCTGTTTTGAACTTTTCTGGTGACTTTCGGCGAACTTTGCCGATTGTCGACAATAATTAAGTTATTTCGCATGGCCCTCTGCTCGCTTGTCTCGCTCCGGGGCGCAACCAGAGAAACTAACCAAAACTAACCCAATCTCACCCCAAATCATGGAAAAAAACATTTTACAAACATAATCTTCAAAATAGTTAAAAATATAGCCCGGCACTGGCGGGGATCGAACGAACAACCTTCGCATCACAAACACTATCTAACCACTGAGCTATCAGACCGTTGGAAGCAATTTAGTGTACCGCGAAGACATGGGTAATTCTGCCGATTGGGTCAACGTCCGGTCCCGTCGTGGAACCGAACAGAAAAGTTCAAAACAAACCGCTGTCGGAAGACGAAACTAATCTTTTTTTCCTATGCTTAAGTGCTGAAACATACATTGCGTTTTAGCGGGAGCTTTTAACGGGTCCTATTTGGCGGCAACATGTTACCGCCGCGTCCTGTCGCTGCGTCTTGACCGCATATGTGTAGAATGTTCTATTTAAAATTATAGGTTGTCCTCATCCCGCCAAACAGGACCCGTTAAAACGCTCCCGATAAAACGCAATGTATGTTTCAGCACACTAACCACTTGACGGATGACGGATCCGTTTACGATTTGACAACTATGCACTAACACCATAATACAAAGAAAATTGTACCATGCACTATCACTATTATCAGAGAGAGAGGCGACAATAAGTGTCGTCACCTTTGATGTTAGTGTACCCGTTTTTGGTGAACTTAACTCTGCTCCGTTGACAACAGTACCAATAAGTATCGGGACAAAAATATTTAAAGTTAATGACAATGACATCTGTGTTTTGATTTTGACAATTACACCCTTTGCGCTTGAGCATGCGTATAGAAAATCAATTGACAGGCTGTCGCCTCTCCTTTTAAGTTTTTTCTTCTCTGCTATTATACACACAGTGAAAATCAACTTTAACGTCAGATTTCCCCCTTAATATTTATCTATGGTCAGATTCAAGTAAACTGCAGGCTGCAGGCTCAATGCTGTCCACGGCCTGTATGTGCAATGACAACTTTTAACTGACCATATGCATATCGGCAGTTCTAGATTGCAGACTAACTGCATGTAAATGGCTACTTTTATTCACTACCCAGAAAAAAGGTATGCTGAACGTGGCAAAAATATTGCAATATTTGAAGAGATTTCTGTCCTTCGGTGCGCCGCGTCGCGTCGTTCGCGTCGCCACTGATTTCAAATCAGATTTCTAATAATAACAGTTAAAATAAAAATACACGTCACTTCCGGTCCTGCCGTCGAAGGACGACTGGACGACGGTAGTGGAAGCTTATTGCTTAGAAAATGTGTTCTAATCCTTCGGGGGGAGTCTGGAAAGTCGTGCCGGCTGGATAGTGTAAGGGGTGGGTCGCGTAGTGGAGGGTTATTCCTACTAGGACTCCAGGGTTAATTTCCGTACGCGGTAGCGCGGTCGGCGGGTATATCCTGCGGAGATTTGGAGTCCCTGACAGAAAGTGGTTATACCTACAGTGTGCGAAGCCTCCTTGCACAGGAACTCAGTCGTGCAATTCATTAGCTTACATTTGTGCAAAAGTCGGGAATCACCAGGGGCACAGGTCTTACTGGAGGTTCCCACCGAATACAATAAGGCCCCTCAAACCGGAAGATCGTGTAACACAAGCAGAACGGTGGGTAGCTCTGTCTGTGTCTAAGCGCCGGACGAGGAGTGTGCTGGCAATTGCCTCGTAGCAAAGTCATTAAACAAACAAGCAAGCAAAAATGCACGTGTCAAATCAATTACGCCAGTATTTATTTACTATTTACTCTCAAGTATGTAATTACCATCTCGGTGTAAAAAAACGTTGGTGCTGAGTGACCAAATCCACGCTACTTCAAACCAGCCGCTCTTAATCAACAATTTGATTGGCTGTCAACACCCGGGGCGTGAGTGTCTTGCGCAACTCAGTCAGTCCGGTTGTTGCTCTCGTAAGAATCGTACGAGATCCTTAACAGAAGAAAACCAGTCCGCATACGGAGACGAATGTTTTCATTTCTCATTCCAGTGTTTTCATTCCGGTATCGGAACGATGTTACTGAAATAAAGCAGTTCTGCCGTTAGTCGACCGGACACATCGATGTTTTGTGCGAATCGGATCGTTCTACGTCGAGAAAATGTGTAGTTTCAAAGACGTTCCGTCTTTATTGACTGTTCCTTTTTCTAGGGTCTCCCTTTCCTGTGTAGGGATCATTCCCTAGACCCTTATGTTGTTCCGCTTTGTGGTAATACGCCCTTTTTGAAGGTATGTTGCTGGATCAATATGTCAGTGTTTTAATTACGTCTCGTTATCTCCAAGAAATTAATTATTTCCGATAGTAATTTCTCCGCTCTGTGCTGTGCCCTTGTTTCTATGCAAATTTCGCCTATACAATCGTACGTTTTAGAAAATACTTGCATAGTTATTTTGTTACGTCGATATTATGATATTTCGCATTAAAAATGCTATTGTGACATTTCATAAATATGCATTGTTTTATTGGCTACACAGTGTTTAAAACTAGTATAATAACACCTGCGAGTATAGAAGCTTTACCTGTTTTTAACAATAAAATTCGAAATATTAATATACGGAGGCAGGCAGGCGCTGCTGGTCTAAGGCCGGCTATTACTTCTTTACCATAAATGTCAGTGTTGAGGTCATGTTTGTTTATGGAACTTTTGCAATACATATCACATTTATTTGCCTCCTTGTTTATTTACTTATTAATCGGCTCTGATTAAATATTTGTTCCCGTTAATGAAAACTTGGGGAAGCTTTAATATTATGTTTCCTATTCTTACTCAGGATAAAGTAGCTTTGGCTAAAGATGCAGTTGTCCATCAATGCAGGTGACAAGGCGAAACAAAACTATTATTAATATATTAAAAGTCAATCTCTATTAGAAGTTCCACTTATCGAAGAAGTGATTCAACCACTTGGTTTACCATATAAAAATTTAAGACTAGATATACAGGATGTTAATAAATTAGACAATAATAGTCTGACATTGGCATTGGCTACACCATAGAGAAAGCAAAAAGGGGGCTACACTACATGATCATTTTGGCCAAAGTTCCATGGTTATACTTTGGTATACTTTTAGTCCTTGTAATAGACTCCGTGAATGCATATCCCTCCCTCCCTTAATATTGTATTTAAAAAATCAAGTTGCCCCTCCTCAATGGGAATAGCAGACTGACTAACGGTACTGAAATAATTGCTAATCTGCTGGACATCTGTAAGATGCGAAGGAATTTCGTTTCTTGGTTTGCAATGAATGTTCCATTTATCAATGCTGGGCCAAAGTTTTTTAGAATTATTCCTCACTTTATTTATTTCAAAGGTCATATATGCTTTTTTTTTCACTTATAGCAAATGATAGATAATTTTGAAGATCCAAATAGTAATCTCTGAACATCATTTTTAGTTTTTTTATACTTATTGAAGGCTTTTTTTCTTTAGCTTTATTATTTCTTTAATTGTATCAGTTATATATGGCTTGTACTCTTTTCATGCTATTATTGTTTTCAAGGATGCATGCCTATCAAAGACCTCAGTCAGCTGTACATTGAAAAGAGACACACAATCCCCAAGGGAATCCCCTTGGAGCACCCTACTTTCTAAATCTGACCGATGCATATCTATGTCGAACAGCTCCCTATAAAAGTAGCGAAAATCCCTATAAGTTATGGTATTTACATGGGTACTAGGTGCTGCAATTGCAATAATGAAAAATAATCTTTAATTTTCAAAAATTTACTAAGTAAATTGTCTATGAATTGTCAAAATTTAAAAATTTTCAATCTGTCATGATCATGGCTTTCTTTGTCATTGGCCAAATAGGAGGCCAAATATCACTTTGATGTTGAATTTTGATTGGTTATTTTATAACCCAGTGAAATAATTAAATGTTAGTATTATATGAGCTTCTTTAGGATACTGGTAGTATATGTCTAATAAATTACTGAAAGTATAGGAGTAGAAAATAATATATTAGCTAATAACATTATTAAAGAAAAATAAAAGGAACCTATAGGAACAAGTCGAGAAAGCTATGAATTTTCATTTAATATTTGCAATTAGGCCAAAACCAGTAACTTTTTTAGGTCCAGAACAATTTGTATATAAACATAAATCCTTGCATAAATCACAGCATATGCAATTTGTGTCAGAACTGTTAATTTGCAGACTGCAGAAATATTTTTTATTATAATTGATTCAATTTGATTCTTTAAAAATCAAAAAGCATCATTTTTAACAAATTGTTCTACTACTTCAAGAGAAATATCTTCAATACATGTGACTATTATAGCAAAACCCTTTAGGTCTTCCTTTTCTTTTAATTATCGTGTTGGTAATTGAATGTTGTCAATTGTAATATCAGGTAACCCGAAAAATTCTCATCATCTGGCTTGTTACTGTATTATAGTCACATTTCCTGATGGATACTTATTTAATTTAATTTAATTTATTAATATACGGGATCAACCCCATTACAAAAAATAATAATACAATACAATATTTTAAACCCAACCACCATAATAAACTATATTTACCTAATAATAACAGAATTAACTCAATTAACTATATATTATCACCATAAAATATTTTATTCATATTAATTAGACTATAAAAGGAAAAATAAAAACATAAACCAAGTAAAAACAAATCAAACAATTTCCCTAATTTGATGCCTAAACTGAGACAAGGTAATGCCCAAAATTTCAACATTGCTAGAATTTAAGAATCTTAAAGTCCTCACAATGTGAGAGTGAGGTGCATAGTTAGTGCTATGAAAAGGCAGAGAAAATAAGCGATTTTGTCGTAGGTTTCTAAGTGGAACATTAAAGAAAATCATGCTCAGAAGTTCAGGACAAATTACATAACCATTAATCAGCTTGAATACAAAAATGAGATCAGATTGTAAGCGTCGTTGTTTTAAAGTTTTTAGGTTTAGCATCACTAAAGCATCATCATGCAAATAAAATCCTATCCAGTTCTCAATTTGGCTTCCAGAGTGGAAAATCAACTTCGGATGCTATTTTCTCTCTTCTTGAAGACATTTATTTAAGTACAAATGAGAATCTACTTTCAGCAGCAGTATTTTGCGACTTGTCGAAGGCATTCGACTGTGTCGATCATCATCTGTTGCTCCAGAAGCTGGAGGTTTATGGATTTAGGGGTATAACTCTCAATTGGCTTAAGTCCTACTTGCATGGCCGTAGGCAGTCAGTGTCATATCAAGGCTGGCTCTCTAACTCAATGCCAATAAATTGTGGAGTGCCCCAGGGCTCCGTTCTTGGCCCTATCCTCTTTTTAATCTA
>MU191203.1:24257-57192 GCA_016904865.1 Pissodes strobi | reverse complement strand
ATAGCCCCATTAAACAAAATAAAGTTTTACTTGTAAATATCCTCCTTTTTACTGTCAAATGTCACAATAGCCGAAACAGAGATTTTTAAGAAGGCACACTGTTGCCAGACGCTTACTGTAGTTTAGTTAGCAAAAGTCATTAGAAAAAATGGTGCCCTATAAGAGTGGAGACACTCTTTCTTTTATTTAGGTGAATGAATGCAAATGCACACTGAAATAAAAGAGATACTTATTGGATTACACTATTCCTTTGTATGTATATATTCGTCAAATATTTCACTTCATACATGGCCCACCGCTCGCTTCGCTCGCTCCGGGGACGCAGCCAAACAAACCTAATCCTTACTAACCCAAAGCATGCACAAAATTAAGCAAAAAAAAACTAAATAGTTATTTATGCAACAAGTGTGTAAAGTGATCCTTTTATTATGAATATGAATTACACATGAGTAGCATACAAACATTTATCTACTCCGGAAAAATATGAAAAAAATAAATTTACGCACTAATGCGTAAAAAAATTACTTTCCGCACTAGTGTGTAAAATAAATTATTTTCCGCACGGCCCTAAATGTCAAAAAACACGTCAGATTTTACGCACTGCATAAAAAAGGTATATTTTACGAATCTTAGAGAGTGCATAAATGGAGTATTTTACGCACGGTAGTTAATTTTTTTTTTAATTTTTGGCATACCTTGGGTTAGTTTTTGTTTGGTTGCACCCCATGAGCGACCGAAGCTAGCGGAGGGTCAATGGGGAAGTGAAATATTAAATTAATTATATATTATTTCACCTTACAATAATATTATTTTCACGTTATACCTGGCAGTCGTAGTGGAAGTTTGCCGTTCAAGGTCAATTTGGGCTCAAATGTGGCGGATCTTCCGATTTTTTTGGCTTAAACTGCTCTATAGAATACCCCCTTTTTAGCAAAAAAAAAATTAAATTTGCAAAATCGACACAACCTATATGTCACCAGACCCTTAATTTGACGATATCTTTTAAGATGTACCTTCCTTACATTTTTATTGCGTTTGTTAATTATTATATGAGATTTTTAGAAAACTTTGCTGTTTCGGCGGCAACTAATCCATTGAGCTGCGGTATTAAAGTCGGCTGTGAAACCGACTATGTCAAGGTTGTCTCTAGGACAAATTCATAATCAGCATAGTTTTAAACCTCAAAGTACAAACCTAACCGAAAAATTCTGAATCACTGAAAAAAGGCAAATATGTATCCGCTAGAGAAAATTTAAGCAGTTGTAGGCGTCAGTCATATTTAGGAAAGGCAGTGTCATAAATCGAACACTCGCTAGACTAATGCCAATATGGAGTTAGATCTGGATATAGAACGACTATGTAACGAACTAAATAAAAATGTTAACACCAGCTACATGAAAAAACTTGAAGTTGCATCAAGTCGGGGTAAAATCAAAATAGGATATTTCATCTCTCATTAGCAATGCTATACTTCAGTTTTCTACGATGGTTTTTAACAGGGATATTTTAAATAGAATTCGATCTGGATACCTAGTTATACAATGCTTTGCAATGTAATAATGGTTTCGCCTAAGATTATTGGACATACATATCCTTGAAAGAAAACCGTCATAAGTCAAACATCATCAAGTTTCCGAAGAATCATTTGGAAAAATACATGGAACCTTATGTGGTAGATTGTAGCCAGTACTAATTTCACAAGTAAAAAATAACCTCTTATTTAGATCTGTATTACTGATAGTTTTATCAGCTATAGATGTTTGTTTAACTTTAATTAATATTTCTGACGATCTTCCACGTAAATATGTTTTTATTACGCATGCATCATAATCAACGATTATCGCACGCTGTAGCGTGCTTAAAATGATGTTTATGATGCGCCTACTTTTTTAAAGATTGCTATAGAAACATTTGATCATGTCAAATGTGACAGATTCATATATATTCGTCAATATATCCCTTAAGTTTAATATTTAAAACATTTTTGAGATTATGATGCATTCGTAATAAAAAATAGCGTATGATATACGTGTATAAGAGGCCTTTAAAGCTCTTGCGACTTACAAAACACTCCGCTGCGCGTCGTGTTTTGAAATATGACGCGCGTGCTTTAAAGGCCCTCTTATACACTTATATCATAATATACTAATTTGATTTCTGACAATTAAAATTTCAGAATTCGTCATCTAGTGGATTAGTTCAAGATGTGACACCATTCTTGGTACAAATATAGACTTTTAGATTGACTTGGCTGGGAATAGAAAAAAAATGCATTTCTTTAATTTGTGACGGTCCTCTGCCAAATCTGCGAATTATGCTGAAAACATGATTGTCTTGTTACCTGAACTGCATTATTTGGAGGAGTACTAGTGGGATCTGCATTTCTTCTCTTCATCGGTGTCGTATTTGTATCTTTCCTAAAGCCTTTTAAAGCTTCAGTTGACAAATTCTTTTTTGTCCTCTAAAAATGTTATTCGTGATAAATAGGAATTATATTAAAAAAGTTTTCCTCTATATTTGGCTATTAAAACATGTAGGTATACAAACATATACGTGTTCTCAAAAATATTAAATGATAATTCCAAAATATTTTGTGATATTTTCGAAAATTTCAAAGAAATGATTTAAGGTTTTTTGACAAAATTACCTGTACAACTATACTCAATCTCGTGTCGCCTTAGTGTAAGTTTACTCAAAGTCACTTGAAATATTTTGATATGAACTCTGTACAAGATCTTACGCAAATAATGCTGAGCAGCTTTAATAATATTTAGGCAAAATCTCAAACCTTATACTTGCCGTTATTTTAATAAAGGTGTCAAATAAGGCAAAGGCAACATTTCTGTTACTTTTCGTTCAAGCCCCTCTTAGATCTTACGTAAATAATGTCGAGCAACTTTAGTAATATTTAGGCAAAATCTCAAACTTATACTTACCATTGTTTTCATAAAGGTGTCAAATAAGGCAAACGCAACATTTCTGTTACTTTTTGTCCAAGCACCTCTTAGATCGTACACAACCAATCGATGAGTAGGGGTATCTTTGTTACGTTCTGCAAGATTTGGCAAAACAGCCTCTCTACCATAAGACACCTGCATATTTAATGAAAATTAAAATATTTGATTTACATATTATTATATACACATATAGATAAAAGATATAAAATATGTACAAGAAGAACGCTGATTTTTTTGATCTCGTGTTTCTAATACACTTAAAGCATTGGGATACCGAAAAACACGGTAGAGTAGCCTTAGCGAGGGCCTCAGTTTATAAAAATAGATCTATCAATAGATGAAAAATTAGCATCATATTAGTATTATCGGCGCAGCAGCTAGTACCTTTGAGACAATAGATAATATTATTTGGTATCGTTTACTGTCTTTACTGATAATATTTCATTCTGTGCTTTCGCGTGAGATTTAAAAGAAAAATAAAACTTTCACCAATTTAACTATTTAACCATTTGGAAAGTGGATGTCATTTGGACAATAGCGCGCAAAACATGACTACCACAAATGTCATTCCTAATTAGTTTAATAAAATTGTACTCTTTGATGTGGAACCATATTTGAAAATTAGATAATGTTAATCCTTAAAAATATACAAAAAAAATCTGGAATACATCAAAAGTCAAGGTTCAAAATTCAACATATTACATTTCTCAACGGGCATAAACACCCTGGCCGTAGTTGCTGGGTATTCAAAAGCGTTACTGTAGAAATTAATTATCCAATGGGAATGATTTCTGTAGCATTGCAAGCTAAATGTGAGCCACTCTTCGTTGCCCTATTTTTATTGAACTATAATTTTCTGACAATGAATATAAAATTAATGGTGCTGGCTTAAGACGAGTAAGTAGTCAGCGCGAACTAGGTATACAAATATTCGAGTAGAATGTAACAATTGTATTTGGCCAGTGTAAAAGATTTTAAAGTTCATTTTATATGCTGCATTTAGCTACAAAATATGCTATACTTCACGGTAAGAATTATTGTGTACTGACCTCTTCGGTTAATTAATTCTAAATTTATTGATTTGATTTGTTGTCAATATGCTTAAGGTTGCCGCATTTTTTTATGTAAATTAATTTTATTCTACATATATGTTAATGATATATTTTTACTAGCTTTTATAACACTGTTGTGGCCTTGAGTAGCTGTTTTGATCATCCCTTTCTCTTATGCCCTCAGGAACTTTGTCACTATATTTATTTTAGTTGATAAGCAAGCCACAGATCGCTTAGGTTTGATCAAACCACTAAAATAAGATATTATGTTATTAATATAACTTTGCTTAATTTATATTACATTACCGTAGAACGGCCAGCAAACCGTTCTATATTTTTAAGAGTTCGGTTAATAAAGCCTACTGTAAAGTGTCATTAGATCCGTCAAATTCATATTTTATTTTCGGTTTGAATATATCATAACTTTTTGGCTGATCAGTTCTTAACTTTTTGGGACCTCTGATTTATCTTTCCACGCGGCATGCTGTAATTTTTGTAATATTCGGTTGTTAATTCCGAGTAATATGAATGGGCTATCCTCCCGTAATTGTTGCTTTCGATTTAGTTTATTAAAGGTTTATCATGTTCGTAGGAGTATTTTCTAGCATTTCTTGAAAAATTTTATTTCAGCTCATTAATTGTGGCTTCCGCCGTCGCTTTACAACCATAATCAACGAGAACTAAGTCGTTTATTATCTTAGAATTAATCCGCGTATCGAATCGTTAGAATCGCTTGGCATTTATCAGCTCTATCACTTTTTCTGATTTGACGTTCCTTTTTTTTCTAATCTCGTGGAAGTGGAAAGGCAAATTGACTGAAACGGATGAAGAGTTCTTCTAGAAATACCATTCGGTGTGAGAGGAAGGTTTTTGCTTTAGTGCAGTCATAGTGGACTCAACTGTCTGTATTGGGTTAATACTACCCTTCTAGGGATCTGGGAGTGAGTCCCTAAACAGTGCTCGACATTACCAAGTTATTGGGATTTTCGTATTGCACTAAGTAAGCTTTTTCTGGAATTAATTATTTTCTATTGCTTGTGAAACACGTGAACGCCATGATGCTAATGGCTATTTTCCATTATTTCTAGAGGCTTTCCGAGCTCATTTTACAAGATCGAGACCGTTGATTCTCAAGCCACCCTTCGACTCCAGAGAGGTAATTATGGCTGAAGTTTTTTTTGTCTAATTTGACGATTTAATTGCCTTATCTGTGTTACCTTTTTTTACCTTGACCACCATTTGCATTGCATTCCATGAGAAATTTTATCTATTTCGATTTATCATATCTGAATTTGTATTTTAATGTGACTTTTTATTCAAGTTGTTTGTATCTTTTATATTTCTTTTATTTGCTGATGGTCATTGAAGATCCATTAATAATTTTTGGGGGATTTATTTTATAAAGAAAATATATTTATGCAAGGGAGGCTATAGTTTTTTTCATTGAAATAAGGGGCTTCGTCTAATTCGTGTTGGGTTATTACAGAGTTTTAACACCGGGCTACAAGTTCTATCACCGAACTATACCACAGCCGATTCTATTACCGAGCTATACTACTGCCAGTCTTATCACCGGTGATCGAGTCCGGGCTATACCTCTGCCAGTTTTACCCTCGGGGCCATCGAGTGTCATAGCAGTACCTGGGATTTGCTGCCCGGCGCCTCCACCAGAGCTTGACGAACCGGATCTAATGGGGTATCGTTGGCTAGGTTTTATATATATGATTGATATTTTTCCTGCCGATTGGTAAAGTTTTTTTTTGGTATTTAAATATAAATCTAGTCTTGTCGGCTTTAAGATAGATTAATTTTATTTATTAATTTATTTTTCTGACCGATTGATATAATTGACTGACTGGTCTCCGTACAGTCATCATATTGCACCACTATTATTAATTACTTAATAGTCTTTTAACATTCCTTTACCTTTAAATTGCAAAAATTTCACTGTAAGATTGTTGCTGTTTAACAAAAAAAAACCGAACCAAATAGATTGATCCGTAAATTTAGATTGTGTTTTCTTGTTAAGTTAGTATTGAGTTTCTTTGATTGATAAGCGTGCCTAACAATCCCGTACAACACCAACGGAGGTTTTCCAGTTTAATTGGTAAGAACTGGTGGCGCTCTAGAACTCCACTCCCGGAGCCGGGTATTGCAAACACGACTCTCCTTGTTTTTAATTAAAATCTTTACTTGCTTACCTTTTAACTTTAATAAGAAAAACGTGTTACAAGAATCTGATCGTAGGTATATGCCTTTTACCGTTTATATTGATTCCAAAATTTAGGATGCAACGGAATTTACAGAAAACATTCCAAATATTTCAGCGTTGACACGTTGGCAATACTTTATGTATGTATGTATTTGTATTGAAGAAAAAAATTGAAACATTAAGCATATTGAAGTTTTACAAATGACAATTATACATTATCCACATCGAAAAATCGAAACTGTGGAAATGAGACTTTCGTTAGAAGACTACAGAAGGGAAACGCTGGAAGTGATATTTTGAGCGCGATACTTATAGTAACGTAGTTATTAGGTCATAAAGAGATTAATTTACCATGATCTCCCACAACCAAAGTATACGATTATTCACAGATAAATCAGGGCTGAATTTTTTTTTATACATGGTGTTTATTTTAAAACTTACCACCCACGTTTTCTGCATAAATAAACAGATCTGTAAAATTCCCCGAAACACGTCAACAAATTTATTGAGGAGGAATGTGTTTTACGAAAAAGTCGATGGCGCCCCCCCTTCAACCACTTAACTCCCAGGGCTGACATCCTCTTTTTTAAATTTGACCTTACCGCTGCAGAATAAGGCCCATTTTAATGTTTAAAATCAGGATTTAAAAAGTAATTACTTGTTATGTTTCGAAATAAAACTAAGAGGGCTTTGTCATATACCTTATAATTTCACTGTATAAAAATAGTTCCGATACGTTTATGTACATTATAATTAACAGAAAACAAAACAAAAATAAATGTAATAACTGAAGCTTACCTTATTTTCGTAACAATTAAGAGTAAAAAATGGAAAAATTATCACGAATGGTTCATTAAAGCTTATCTAATGAATTGTTCGAAGTGTTCATCACCGTGTTTGACTTCTAAACAATAAGCGTTTTTTCGTGAGGTTAATCCAGCATAAACGGTTTAGGTTTTGAGCATAATCTAACGTTTTCGTGACATAACCTAAAGTAGGGGAAATGTTGATGACGTCGTCGTTAGGTTAGCCAAGCATAATCCGGTCTGGAGCGGGTTTTGCTTGGGTTATGTCATTTGCATCAGACACAAGCTAGCGTTTTCGTCAACAAAACAGAAGTAACTCCAGTGTATCATACATTTATGTTGGTGGGGATAGGTATATGACGTATAAAGGTTAATTCTTCATAAATTTGCATAATCTAAACCCAATACGCGAAAAATCCCTTATACATACAAACGCTGCTCAAATTCTTGACGCGCATTTTGATATTTCTGTCTGGGCATAGTTTATACCAAAACTGTGCCTATACGCTGCTGTAATGCGGTTTTGCAAATCTTCGATGTTTTGGGGAGGGTTTTACCCATTTTAAATTGCCCCAAAGAAAAAAAGTCAGTCGAGCTAAGGTCACGTGACTTTGCAGGCCATTTTATTGGTCCTCTCCTTCCTATCCATCTCTGTGGAAATCTGTTGGTCAGCCAATCTCGAACATATCTGGCGTAGTGAGAAGGCGGCGTCTTGTTGAAAGTGAAGGAGCTCTTCATTAATTACCGCGTTACCGAAGTCGACCCTCTGATTTCCCACTTATTCTGCAATAAGTTGATCAATTGCTTTTTCCAACATTTCAAATACATCTATACCGTCAGACCATCTGATTTTCCACTTCTTCTGCAATAAGTTAATCAATTGCTTTTTCCAACATTTCAAAGATATCTCTACCGTCAAATTTCCGTTTAAAAATACAGCCTCGCCGAGAATTCTCGCCCAAACATTAACTTTTTCTGGGTAGTGCATGTGACGCTCTCCGAAAATATGACGGTTCTCCTCACTCCAATAGCGGCAGATCTGTATATTAACAGTTCCATTAAGGAAGAATGTACATTCTTCTGTAAAAGAGATATTTCCAAGCAGATTTGGGGTTCTGTCAATAAACTCGGCCATTTCTTCACAAAATTGCAGTCTACGATCTGGGTTATCTTCATTTAATGCCTGTAAAATTTGAGTTTTATAAGGGTGGAATTTATGGAGCCTAGTTACCTTGTGGATTGCTCAAAAGTTACGTGAGTATTAGTAGAAACTAGTGTAGAAACCTGTCTTACTCAAGTACACGGATTTTCCGCGAACTGTCCTACCACTTCAAATTGACTGGCCTCGTATAGAACCCTGGGACTGTAGTGGTCTTAAATTTGCTACCGATCCGGTGATTGCAAATCTCTGGAAAAGCTGCATGACATAAACGAGCCTTCAGTCAATAGGCTCGGTTGAAAGAGGCGGTATATAACGTCAGAACTGCCGCGTTTATACTGCTCGTGTACAATGACCCTTATTGTTCCTTGACAATTATAGTATTTAGACAGATTACATTTCATTAATTTACTATTATTTTTTATTTAAACATTAAGGTCAAATTAAAAAAAAATTAAAAAATGGGGCGTGAAAATGTACAGAACAAAAAGCCCTTTTAATTATCGTCACTCCACCCCCCGTCTAATTTAAGAATTTTGGGGTGAAAGCCCTGAAGGTGAGGGAGTTGAAGGGGTGCCATCCATTTTTTCGTAAAAAACATTCCCCCTTAATAAATTCGTTGACGTGTTTCAGAGAATTTAAAAATCTGTCTATATACGCGGATACCGTGGATGGTATATTTTAAAATGAACACCCTGATATATGTGAATGTTCAATATAGATTTAAATATTTAAAAAAATGACATAAAGTTGTCATCAGGGTTCTCACTATTTACTATATTTTTACATGATACGAATTGATCGATCGGAAGGCTCCGCAGAGCTCCAGAGCGATTTTAATGCTTTATGAGAATGATCACGGGACAATAATTTGCTGCCATGTTTGATTTTAGATTTTCCAAAGAAGATTCCATATTTATAATAATCACAATGTCATACTGATTTATGTTGAGTTGGTTAAAGCTCTTGGGGTGTGGTTTGATGACAAACTTACTTTTTAGCATCACATCATAAAAATGCTTCAAATTTTTCTAAAATAATTATATACAATACAACAATTTGGCCACATTTTCTTATATTATTCTACCATTTTATATAATCCAAATGAAGATATAATTAAAAATTACAAATTTTGCAAAATAAGGCTGAGAAGAATTTTGTTAAAAAAAACTAAGCTGCTTTAATGTATTTTTTTTCCTTAATTGTTTTTTTTATATCATCATCATCATCATAAGGTAGCCGATTGCATTCACTGGATATAGGCCTCTCTTAGTACTTTCCATCTGTCTCGGTCTTGAGCGGCTTGAATCCAGTTGTCGCATACCCGTTTAATATCATCGCTACACCTCGTGAGTGGCCTTCCGCGATTTATGCAGGCCTCCTGTCGGGGTCGCCATTCCACAAGGCGTTCTGTCCACCTGTTGTCAACCATTCTTGCCACATTCCATTTTAGACATAGTATTCTGTACACCGCACCTGTGACCTTTGTTCTTCCTCGGACAATATCATTTGGGACTCTTATCACGAAGAGTCAACCCTAACATAGATCGTTCCATTGCCCTTTGTGCCACTTGGATTTTGTGTATGGTCTTTTTGGTAAGGGTTAAGGTCTCTGCACCATATGTCAGTACAGGCAGGCAACACGCACTGATCGAAAACTTTCCTCCTCAGCTCAGACAGATCGGACTGTTGGATCCCTGAGCCTGCCAAACGCCGCCGATATTAGGCCCACTCTTCTTTGGAGCTCATGAGTTTGATTGTCTCTTCCCAGCTTTACTTCATGTCCCAAGTACTTATACGACGATACCTGGTAAATCTGCTTACCATCCACGATGATAGCATTGCTTAAAACTAAGTTAGTCGTTAATTGAGATTTAGAGTAGTTTATTTTCAGTCCCTGGAGACAGTTTTCAGTGATTGTAACATTTTGTTGGCGTCCTACACATTGTCGGCTATCAAGACGATATCGTCAGCGAAGCGTAAGTGGTTGAGATATTCACCATCGATATTAACACCCATGTCTGTCCAATCAATGTTTTTAAACGCGTACTCCAGGAGGTTTGTGAAGAGCTTTGGAGAAATAGTATCGCCTTGCCGCACTCCTTTTTGGATTTTGAATTTATTGGTATTCTGATGTAGTTTCACCGATGCTGTGGCATTATCATATATGTATTTTAGCAGCGTGGTATATCTGGAATCAATTCTGCAGTCGGCCAGTGACTCGAGAAGTTTGTGCTGATTGACAGAATCAAACGCCTTCTCGTAGTCTACGAATACAAGTATTAGAGGCTTATTATATTCTATACATTTTTGAATAAGTAGTTTTATCACTAACAGGTGGTCGTTTGTACCAAAACCAAATCTGAATCCTGCCTGCTCTCTCGGTTGGTACCTGGTGTATTTTTATATATAAAATTAAAAATAATTTCGTTCTAAATCATTGGAAATTGGAATTCTGATAATATAACTAAAAATAATCAAAATTTCCTGACAAAAATCTCAAAAATTGTTATATATCAATCCATATTAAAGGTCTAAGCACAGTATAAGTTCTACCGTGGTCTAAGGGATAATAAAAATTTAGACACCATTAGATCACAAATATCTTTACCAAAATTCAAAAAATCATTAAAAAATTATTTATTTTGTAAACAAAATCAAGACTGATACAATTTTTTTAACCACTAGGTATTGCTACTTTAAAAATTGTTATAACGGTTTCAAATTTATATAATTGATGTAAAGTAGCAGCTAACTAAACTCGTTTACTACTACTATTTACTTCTTAAGTTTTAACGAATTTGAGAATGCTGAATTATCAACATCGTCAACATATATCCTTGGTAAGATCAAATTTTGAATGATATACAGTAGTGCGATTCAGAATATGTTTTTGCGTTTTGTTGATTGTATAGGTACGGTAAATTTCGAAGAATACTATTGATCGCACCGAATCTGGACGCATTGAGAAGAGCTATTGATATGAATTTTGTTTTTTACAGTAATTCATGGGCTCAACTTGCATCAAAAAAGGCGTTTGAATGTTATTAATCCTAGCTTACGTCAAAACTATCTATTTTTGTAGATAAAGCTTTACATTTACTGAATTGTCTGATGATATAGACAAATTTAAACGTACGCTTAATGGCTTTCAAAAAGAAATTAAACATGTCGTAGTATAACAGGATTACTCAATATACGTAGTTCTTTAAATCTGTCCTGTTTGCAAATATCAAAACAATTCCTCATCTCATATATTCATACAAGAATTTCAATTACATTCACAAAAAAATAATTATACATCCAAAAATTACCTTGGCAACGGATAGACAATAAGTCTTCTCAACAGGTTGTAATCTAGAAGTCTCGATTTCAGATTCATCTTGAAAAGCACTTTTCAACCAGATTTCTGAGTCTGTAAGTTCGGTGTTCATGTATACTACAGACCACTCGGCTTTCTGTCTATGTGTCAGACCATCGTCTACCGAAACTAATGATAAGGAATGTTCTGAAAGAGAAAATACAAATACGTTTTTATCTTGGGAATAATATTAAGGGAACGACCAAATATATTGAAGTATGGGAAGCAACAATTTATTTATTTATTTTTTATTTATTTTCAACGGAAAATCCATTTTACAATAACAACACAGTAAATACAATTATAAAAGCAATCATAAAATTAGTGAAAACAATAGCAGACAAAATATAGAAAATCATTATAGTAACCAAATCATAGTAACAAATGCAGAAACAGATACAGAACAGAAATAGATACAAAACACAACGTAATTGATAAGAAGTAGCCGATCCAACCGCTTTCTAAATGTTAATAGGTCTAGCCCAAAGGGGGCCAACCCAACGGTGTTGAGACAGCGAACCATGCGAGTTATTGGGCTATAAAAGCCATAGTTAGTGTTGTGGAACGGAACCCTGAACATAGTACTATTCCTAGTTCTATGAACAGTATTGAAATTAATCTCACGAAGTAACTGCGGAGCGCAGACAGAGCCATTAAGAAGCTTAAAAATAAACTGAACATCAGCACGTTGGCGTCACTGACTCAACTCAACCATATTAAAGTCTCGCATTACCGTATTATAATTAATTTAATAATTAGTATCATTATATATATTAATGTGGGCAATTAACTGTAGCTACCTTCAAATGCATACACATTAGTTGGTCAATTAAGATAGATTGCATATTATATATAAATTTATAATATCACCTTTATATTCAAAATTATTGATGATACTACATAGCAGGAAGTGCTTAAAAATGCATATTATGTAACTGGAAGCAATGATAATCCCTAAAGATGTAGTAATTGAAAATATTGAATTCGGAACTTTAGAGCTATAAAATTGAAAATTCTGCTGTAAAAGGGCTTCGATTTTAAAGCCCTAAAACTATTTGAGAAACCAGAAATAGCTAAGGTATATAGAGGATTACGAAAAAGGTGTTACAAAACCTATAATTTCACCAGATTTCACTCCAATGCAAACTAAACCAATCGTTTTTTTTTTCTACTTAATTATATTTCCGGCAAGAAATCTAATTTTTGGACTGATATTACTTCTATCACGCCTTCAGATACATCCATGAATTTCCTTCCCTTGCTCCATTCTCACCCCCTACAGCAATTAAGTGTTATTCCCCTTTCACCACTTCATTCGACGAATCATAGCAATCATTAAATAATTTATCTTATTATGTTTCACATGCCTTCATATAAGTGTTTCCCAAGCTTACAAAAAATTCTTCAGATGTTGCGTGAGCATTTTGAAAAAATTATGAGTCAAGACGTTGATAAATATTAGAAGTGGTGTTACCAATAAAAAGAAGTTCCGTTCCACTATGAATTGAAGCAATCAGTTATGTTGTTTGTAATCTAAATAAAACTGGTACTGTAAGTCTGTAGTGTTCCAGAATAAATCACCGGTAGAACTTCGGTCAAACATCTAAACGGCGTTCACATTATTAGTGATATTACTTCAAAATCGAAATAAACTTTATCATCTAAAGACACGTGTCTCATTGATAAATCAGTACTTAAAATAATGAAAATATATGTACTAAAACAGAGTTTTATCCACAATACCGAAACAGAATATTTGCACTAGACGCGCGTTTCGCTAACCATGTTAGCATCATCAGGAGATGATTAAAACTGCGAGTTTTAGTGCATGTTGTCGAAGGTTCCAAACCCCAACGTAGAAAATACAGTGTGGCCCAAATTGGGTATACATGTATGGGTATCTTGGAAACTACAAGAAATAGAAAATCGGTTAAATGGGGAAAGTTCTAGGTCATTCAATTCCCAATTCAATCCCATTTTGATAACGATTTGATCTTTTTTCGTTTTTGAGATATTTTGAAAAAATCAAAAAGTTGTATTTTCGAAAAAGCGCTGTATTTTTTTTTATGTAAAGATATTTTTAAAATCTGTAAAAACATTGTTAGGACAACTTTTTATGCTCGATGTACCCATGTATTCAGTTTTTAGTTCTGACGTTTTGGTTACGAGAAACCAGCATCAACTTCTTTTTTTCTTATGGCGGCCATTTTGTTTTTTAGCACATTTAAAAAGAACTTTTTTTATCCTTTCTAATGATGTATAACACTTCATAAAAATATTTTATTTTTATGTCAGAAAACGACGAATTTAATTTTAAGCTGGGTTGGCCATGACTGCCGAGGCCATTTGCGGTACAAAACAAATATTGCTAGTGTTTCATTTACTGAAAAATATACGAAACATTGATCAGACAAACATCGAATTTAACTTTCATTTTTAGTAATTTTTGTTTTCATTGATATTTGTTAAAAGGTAAGTTTAATAATAGCTGCCCTGCCAAACATCATTAAAAATATATCAATATGTTAAGAATGTTAAATGCAATATGAATACAAGTGTAGCACCGTCAGTTATTTGGAACTCAATCCCGACAGTCAACACTCAAGAGTCAAGCCTTAAGACAAGTCTGTTATGAACCTATGAAATTATAGAAGCCTTGAGAAGCCATGTGACCAAAGGACAAAATAATATTGAAATAATATTGAGTTGGCTTTAGCAACAGTTGCTACGGAGGGCGGTTGCCGTACAAAACAATATTTGCTATTAATTTCCAAACTATCGGTCTAAATGTAGGTATCTGTTTCTGTTTATAACTGCTTACTTTACAAGTTACTACTATTAACATACCCAAACTAACCAATCTAACCATAACTAATATAATAACTACATTAACAAAATAAACTAGATGCTTTTAATTAAAATACATACATATTCAGCTAAACTATCCAAAATGACGGCCATTTTTGTTGATGCATTTTTCACATTTTTTAAGAACAGTTCTAGTTACTTTTCGAATGGTGTTCCTATTTATAATACCTAAAACATCTCGACGTCTTTTTTCTAATTGTTCTACAGTTGCTAAATAAAATATAAGTTCTCGCACTCCCGAATCACGCGAAACCGGCTACACAGTTTTGTTCATGGTATTTGAAGGTACAAAGTACAAAGTTTACAGAATATGCAGGTATCTGCGGCACGCTTGTGATCTCAATGCATTAAAGTTCCGACAGTGAGTGAGGCCACTTATATTTATTCTGTAAACTTTGCCCAAAGATAAAAACCGAGGGGTGTAATAACCGGGGACCTAGCTGGCCAATTTACAGGACCCCGGTTTGATATAACATTATTGTTAAATTCTTCCGCTAATAAGTTTTGTACTCCTTGAGTATTATGTGCGGGGCACCCGTCCTGTTGCAACCATAGTTCATCATTTAGCTCTTGTTCTCTAGAAACTAAAGCTCTCACGGCCGGTAATATCTGGCCTTCTAAGGGGTTTAAATATCTTTGGCCGGTCAATGTTTAATTGTAAATGAATGGTCCTATAAGTTGATTATCTAAAAACAAATTATACCATTTGACATTGTAAATATTTTGCGAATTGTGTAGACTTACCGTACACACCACACCACACATTAAGTCCAAATCTTACCTGTGGCCTACGTTCTGCCACTTGGTGAATATTTTCAGTGGCCCAGAAATGGATATTCACCATAATGAATGCTCCGCAGTTGCTGAAAAACGTTTCGTCGGTCCAAATAATCTTCATAGTGAAATTGGGGTTTTCATGACATTGGTTTACAAACCAGTTTGAAAATCATAATCGCCTTGGGTAGTCTGTTTCCTTTAAAACTTGAACAATAGTAGGTTTATAAGGACGATATTCGTTTTCTTTAAGGACTGTTTGGATAATAGGTCTTGATATAAGTATTTCCCTAGCACGTACGTCGACGTCGTCGGATTCGCATTAAAATGTCCTTTAATGACATCGTCACGAGCTTGATTGTCCTTCTGATATTTCTTAGGCGTTGGTACTTCAAAGCTTCCATAATTTTTTAAGTTCAGATCAAGCCTCGCGAATAGTCTTGGCTGTTGCCTTTCAGGATACAGGTCCAAATAGGCGGCGGTGGCTAGATTTGTATTTCTATGACATTTAATATAACATTCTAATATGTCATGTTTTTCTTCACTGGCATATCGCGTGGCCATTTTTAGAAATCAAGATTTATGAAAATTTTAACAAAAACTACTAAATAGAGTTTTGACTGAACAATGTCATTCTTCAGTAAAATGACTTAAATGCCGCTGAATCACCATAGCAACAGTATCATTTATTACGGCAAATGGCCTCCGCAGTCATGGCCAACTCAGTTAAAAATTAACTTTGTCGTTTTTTGACATAAAAATAAAATAATTTTATAAAGTGTTATACATCATAAGAAAGGAAAAAACATGTTCTTTTTAAATGTGCTAAAAAACAAAATGGCCGCCATAAGAAAAAACGAAGTTGATGATGGTTTCTCAGAACCGAAACGTCAGAACTAAAAACTGATTACATGGGTGCATCGAGCGTAAAAAGTTGACCTAACAATGTTTTTACAGATTTTAAAAATATGTTTAAATAAAAAAAGTACAGCGCTTTTTTTTCAAAATATCTCAAAAACGAAAAGAGAGAAAATCGTTATCAAAATGGCATTGAATCGGGAATTGAATGGCCTACAACTTTCCCTATTTAACCATTTTTCTATCTCATATAGTTTAGAAGATACCCATACATGTATACCCAATTTGGGCCACACTGTATATGTACGTATACAAACAAAGTAAGCTTAACTTAACCCTAACAACACTTTGTTAATAAAAATACACACAGAGAATTAAAAAACATATCGCATTAAAAGTTATCGCAATAAAATTGATTCAGACTATAATACGCTCCACCAACTAGCAAATTCCGGATTCTCTTCCTAAACAGTTTCAGAGAAGGAAGAGATGTTAAATGCCTTGGAAGATGGTTGAAGATTTTAATCCTTTCGTATATGATTGACTTTTTAATCAAGGCGGATTGGGGTATTGGTAACATTAAATTAGTGACATTACGAATTACATAAGATTGATTGATTGACCTTCTGACGACGACCAGATCCTATTTATCTATCTATTTATCAAACCAAGACAGTGCAACACCCCTAAAGCCATAGTGATTGAGCTTCTGCAGCAGAATCCGATGACTAACATAATTCAAAGCTTTTGATAGATCACAGAAAGCTGCTGCATTTGCCCCTTCAGTATTAATACCAGAATAAAGGCCCTCCAAAAACTGAAAGATGGCATCGGAAGCCATATTGAATAGGGGTTAAAACAGGTTATGTAAATTTAAAAATGAATTTACTCTAGTCTTTAGCAGTTTCTCTACAATCTTCGATAAGTTAGAGAGTAGTGATATAGGTCTAAAATTTGATGGGTCCTCCAGATCACCTCTCTTATGAAGAGGAACAACCTTTACTAATTTTAGAGAAGAAGAAAAGACACCAGATTCCCATGACTTATTTATTGATTGGACTAAAATATTCAAAACATGATATGGAATATTAAGAAACAGTCTTAAAGAGAGTGCGTCCTCCCCGGAGCTTCTTTTATTCTTAATCTCTAGTATCACTCCCTTCAACTCCTCCAAATCAGTCGGAGTGAAATAAAATGAACTAATTGACACTAAGTGGGTCACCATCCTGAGCTATATTCTTTGTTAGGTTTTCAGCCACCGAACAATAAAATTTATTTATTAGGTTTGGGTCTAACTCATTATCCCCAATAGCAGCAGAAATATGGTTTGTTTTGCGTATGCCATTTATAATTGACCAACTCTCTTTTTGCCTATTTGCTGCATTTGCAAGACGATTAGCGTAATAAGAATTTTTAGCCAGTTTTATAAGTCTTCTATAAATTGATCGGTAATTATTAAAGTAATTGTGGAAGTGGCGATCATTTGTAAATGTTCTTATATTATGGAGACTTCTTAGGTTTCTAGAAGACACCTTCAAACCAGCAGAAAACCAAGGTTTTCTGTCTCGTATTTTAATAGTCCTTACTGGAAAAATGATGTGGAAGATATTCATTAAACTAAAATTCACCAACAGAGTCATGTGATAACAGAACATTATCCCAAGCATTAATATTGCATTGCTGGTAAAACCTATTATAGTTTGAAGCACTAAATATTCTACCCAGCTTATATTTGGATGGTTTTTTTTAAAAGAAGCATTGTAACATCACACAAAACAGCATTATGATCAGATAAAGCTGCGTTAAAAACTGATCATTTAATTTGTTTGGGACATACATTTGACCATACATAATCAATTAAGGAAGACGAAATCTATGACGGATTCTTCGGTTAAAAGATTCAAACAAACCAATCAGTCTTATGGTTGCAAGTGAGTCTGAATTACAATAATTTATGTTTAAATCTCCAGCCAATAGCACAGTTGCAGAAATAGACAATAGTGACAATAATGCTTCTAATTTGTTAAAAAATGCTACAATTTCTGAATTAGGCGCAATACATAAAGGTTTAGTGTTTTTGAAAATACAATAGCAAACTTTAAAATCTTTCCTCTAAAAGATGATTAAATGTTGTCATTGGTTGAAAACAATTAACAGTGAGAAACTCAGAACCAAGAAGTATCATGCAGCCCCCATGTGTAAAATTTGCTCTACAAAAGGAAGCAATAACTGTGTAGCCTGGTACACAGATCATTTCGTCCTTCCTCAGCCAATGTTCGGTTATTAAAATTATGTTTGGAGATTCACAATGATTTAAAAAGAGAAAAATTCATTACACTTATTTCTGAGGGACTGCATGTTCAAGAGAAGGAGGGAAAGTTTATCATAGCCAGAATTTGTTAAGTGCTCATCCTTGTTTGACACGGATATAGAAAATTCGAACTTAAAGGCATTACACGATTTAATTCAGTCATAAGACCTACAGTGTCTATACCATTCACTTCAGTGTCTACTATTCACTTCTATGTTAGGTGCCTATTTGTTCCCTTTGGAAACATCCACCATTTCAATCGAATTATCATTATTAAAATTTGAGCTTTGGCACTGAGACTCAAAGTTCGTAATATTATTAATTAATTAAATTGTTTGTGCGTTTTTGGGACATAATATTAGTGACCATGGTACATCTCTCTTTTTTTGTTAGTGGAATGGAATTAAAACAGTTAACATCCAAGAATGAAAAATTTCCTTGTACATACAAGTTAAGCTTTTCAACATACTTTTTCCACATATGTTCACATTCTGCTTACAGTTGTCTGATTTAAATGGTACAGACAGAACAATAACATTCGTATGACCCAGGTATTTCAGGTGGCTATTGATTTCTCTAAATAAAGGGTACCTTTTTTGGTTCGAATCATTAGAACCAGCAAAAACCAAAACATAGTCATGTAATGTATAACTCTTAGTTAGTGCAATAACAGATTCAATTGCATTAAGGAAAGTGGCATGCGATTTTATAATCGACTGAATACTGCCATTTTTTAAAGAAATATTCAACAAAGAACCTAAATTGTAGGCCTTTTGATCACCTAGAACAAGTACTCTCTCTTCCCAAAGTTAGTAACATTAAAACCATTAGATAAGTCAGACCCACTTCTATCAATCTTCATGCAATGTTGGCTATCACAAAAGGAAGTGCTAACCAATTCGCGATTACCCTGATTAAAAGTTTGAACATCGGTCTGAACAGACACACTTTGACAAGCAATGCCTGAATTTTGCACTCCAACAAACTTATCACTCACTACTCTTCGCAAGCGGTTAATTTCTTCGCACCCTGAAAGATTATCAGCTTCAAGAACTTTAATAGTATCAATCATATTTCGATTAATGGAGTTTAGATCATCCAGCTCCTTCTGAAGTAGGTTTATGCGTTCGAGATGGCCGGTAATACTGTTTTTAAGATTTAAAGTATTATCAGAGAGTTGAGAGTTCCTGAAGTTCCTGTCATAAAATTACTATTTCATTGCGTCTTTCGTTTAGCGTCTCGACCATCCTTTTTTCCTGCTCCAAGGCCAACTCCTCAAAGTCCTGTGTTCTGCGTCGCTGCCTTGTGAAGTGTGATTGACTGTTGGACACTTCTTCAGACAATCGGACAACCTCCTCCTTAAGTGCTTCAATCACTTCCTCCTTCTCCTCCATTTGAATGTTGAAATCTAATTGCATGGCAGCTAACTTTTTCTTAATAGCATACTCAGATTTTAATAGAATATCTCATTTACTTTGAGTCTGTTGCATTTAAAGATCCTTTACACAAATAGTGCACTATGTAAAAATCAACCTCTCCTATTGGTCGATCCATCTCGTATTACGATATGTCTGCGTGATGCAATCGATTTCTATCAAGAGCTCTTGTGGCGTAGAGTTTTAGATCGTTGGGTCTCACCTGGAAAACGCGGGTTCAAACCCCGTTGCTTTTTTTTATTATATTTTTTAAAGATTATGTTTCTAAACAGCTTTTTTTCTTGATTTTGGGTATGTCTTGAGTTAGATTGGGTTAGCACCTGGTTAGTTTCCTTTTCTTGAGTCCCCGTAGCGAGCGAAGCGAGCAGAGGGCCATGCGGATCGACCAATGGGAAAGGCCGATTTTTATATAGTGCACTATTTGTGTAAAGGATCTTATAATGCGAGTCTCTTTAAGGTTTTGATCGTTGGTCGAATCATTTTTAGAAAAACATTTTTCATAAGAGTAAACTTGATTTTCAGTGATTTTCTTATATTCGTTCATGTGCCAAAAGAAAAACACGACGTGAGTGAGACCCAAAAACAAAGAAATGTATCTCTGTTGGATTGGCCAAAAACACAAAAAGCTAAGATTTACTTTCTACCAATCCTCTATGAGAAAAATATAAAAATGTCAAACATGACAAGCTTACAAATGTTAACATTGTCAATCCTGATGTCAAAAGAAACATCTGAACAATCTTGCAGCGTTAATATTTTACTTGAAAATATGAATATTAATTTGCAGCATAAAAGACTCACTTTCCAAGAACCAACATTCAGACGTCGAGTATGTCTCATGCCCTTCAAATTTGACACAGAAATTAATGATATATCAGCATAATCAACTCGACGTTAACATGTGAACTCTCTCCCAATACCCACAACCACTTTAATTAAAAAATCGCCAATTTGCATTAGCCAGAAACCTATTAATCATCAATCAGTTTAGAAAGAATTCCATATTTAAAATATTTTAAAGCAGGGGCAAAAGGCCCACTTGCGGGAAAATGCTACAAAATAGCTTAAAAATTATTTGGTTAGAAGTTCTAGGTCAACAACTATCCGGAATATGCCTATAATTTTTTGCAGAACTAAAAAAATCTCTATTTTAAATTGTAAAACTGACACAAGTTCAGGGCTTTTTAAGCAAAATCGAGTCTGGGCTTTGTAGATGAAAATAATATGTTTTCAAAAACTAGGGATGGAAAGTATTTAATAAACAACTCTCTACGTGTACCTTGCAGATTTCGATATGCTTTTCTGGTAATAGAAAAAAACATGTATACACACCTGCTTCTACAACACAATTTTAATCTGAATAGCCCAGAATAATAGTGTATTAAATTTAATCTAAATAATTACCTGAACTAGATGATAATCTCCCGCCAAACATTTCACAACCGCGATGCATCGCAAAAGACATCCAATAACAAACTTGGAATTTATGTAGACCAACTAATAGATTGACCTTTTTGTAATGGCGGCTTAACTGAAGTTTCTTGGGTCGCAGGTTGTTGAAAATCTTGCCTCGTTTGGTTGGTCTCGTAACACCTATATGCAAATAAATACACATTAAAATTATTATAACCACATACATGTTATAATCATAAGACTTACAAACAGACGAAAGTACTTTATTTCTACCCCATTATGTCCATGACAAAACATGCACAGAACAAAATGGGGTACAAAAAGGCGATGATCAGTTATGCAGTGTCTTAATGCTGACTCCAAAATGTGTTTAATAATTTTAAGTACATTTTGTAACTTTGTGGTAAAATTGTAAATTTCGTTGTCTTCGTTATGTTTAGATAATTATTGCACTCTGTATTATATTATTATTTTTAAACTTATGGTCATTTCCATTCTAGTTGTCAGCCAGATTCCTTATTTTGAGGAAAGAGATTGGCTGTCATCTCTGCCACTTGATATTATTGTAAAAGTAGACAATCGGTTTGTCAGCTCACTTAGGCGTAATAATATTGACCAAAGAAGCAAAACATTGCCATTGTCTTGATCTATTAAAATTAACTAGAACTAGAAAAAATATATTTTACCTGACAAAATGAGTTTTAAGCTTTCTATCCACCTTAAGGTACTTCCATACAGCAACAGTATAGGGCAGCTGTTAATAGTTTGATTTGGGGACGGTTTTGTCTCTAAAACAATGCTAAGATTGAGATTTTGTGAGCGAAATGCCCTAAAGGAGTCATGAACCTAGAAAAAAAAATAGTAGTCTCTAATTAAAACAGTAGGTATGGGTACGTGTTCTAGGCTTGTAACTAGCTAGTATCATCTAATCCCTCAAACGTCAAAAACCCTTCAGCGAACTAATTGATGCTTTTCCAAGCAATTGAGCGTCTTGAAACAAAATCTTTGGGCTCCTAATATGTGGCAAATTGATATATAGAGTATTTCAAGTATGCAATCAATAATTTTCACAAAACCAGGGACACACTTTTTCCCCCTCGAAGTTTATAAGTGCCACTTTTTGGATATTTTCTCTTCAGATCAAATAGTGATTATTCGTCACATCAGATCACACATAAAAGCTTGTTGCAGTTCGACCGATATTTGGAATGGATTTCCGGGTCTATGTTTATATGAACTTTTTTCATATTTTTTGACTTAGAATCATTCCTGAAATTTAATCACTGCATACCTGAAAACCTGGATATAAAATGTCATAACAACTGCGCTGAGACTAAAGAAGATTACATGACGAGTCAGATTTACCATTACATTTATCCTAAATACGTCGAAAAATTATGTCCCTTTCAAAGTCAACTTCTGAAAAATTAAAAATATTTACTTTGTAGTATCAAGAACATAATTTGAACTTACTTGATTGCTCGAGTATTCAGGAATTTTATCCGGAGCACAATATATGATACTGTGATGGTCGTTAGGATCGGCCAGACAAACCCAATGAAAACCAAGGATAAGTTTTAAATTCGGCAACTTTAGCAATTGAACATCGTCGTACTTGGACGCAGTTCTTACAAAAATATTGAGGTCACCCTTAAACACGAGTTTAGCTGAAACAAATATAAGATCGTTTATTGATGAGAAGTAAAAGTGATTTTTAAGCACTCAACTGTGTATTTCTCACATAAACCGGTATCCGCCAGGAAAATGACGCAAAATTGAATCTGTCAACATTATCTCTATATTAGTCATATTTAAACAGATCTTTGAAATACAGTTTGAAATTAAAACGAACCAAATACAAATAGCTACCAGTAAGGCGGAAAATCTATAAACATGACATAAACGTTTAGAACATCAAAATGTTGCCCATATTAAGTGTTTGGAAGATCACGATATAGATTTAGTTGAAAATCCAGTTTCGATATATGTTGGGGAAACACCCCAACAAACACGTGTATAACTTTCGTTTTTCACCGTGTAGTATGGTGATAACACCCTGTATGTATGTAGTATGAATAAAGCTTAATTAAACTCAAAATAGATTTATTTAACCCCAGGTAAACAGAAATTTGTGCAATTAAATCAGCATATTTCAGTTCTTCGTTACTCCTTAGTCCAAACCTGGATAGTCCGAACCTGTACACCGGTACTCTCAGTATAATAGATTACAATATAGCAACCTTTCACTCGTAAAGGAAATCGATCTTAATCGTTTTCAATTCAATATATCCTTATCTCCGTCAGTATTGCGTGAACAGCAGTGTCAAATAAAGAAAGAAAACAGTTTCTACCCTTTCAATCTCAAATGAATTCGGCAAAGCGCCAACCCCCACTTTTTATTCGTTCTTGGCACCAGGCCGCTGCGCCAGCTCGAAGAAGAAATTACTGAAATTAGTTTTATTAGTGCGTAGCTAACACTCATCTGCGTATGATCTGTCTCGTTACAGCTCTCCTAGTTTTTCGCGCCGAAAAACATCTCTAGCCTCTAAAAGTGTAGTTCAACGTTCACTCAAGCAAGAGCGAAAGTTCTCGATCTCATCTTCGCGCCAAAAGGTCCCACCCTTTTAGACAATTTCTCCATTTGTATGCACCAATATTAGAGAATATTTAGTGTACCTCTGTTATCTTTGTCCACGTTGGACAAAGACCTCGTTTAGGCGTTTTTAAGGCAATTCCTCAAAACAGAAACGACGTAGCGTCTCTGTTCCCTTGTAGATTGAAGAGAATCAGTAAAAATGGCGCCTGCAAACTGGCAGTAATGGCAATCCATTCCAAATCCCAGCAAAGCTAATACAAGAATCCAATGGTTGAAGTTCAATAGACTACCCCTGGGTACCAATTCAGGATATAATATCAAGGTATTTGGTAGAGTGAAAGGAAAGTTGACATTTTAAAGACAAAAGTTCCATTTTAAATTAACAAATCAAGACTTTTTAGCAGATATTTTAATTAAGCAGCCTTTTGTAATATTAGTTGTAAGTGTAAAAGGATGAATGCTTGAAATTAATATAAAAATACATGAATACATGTTTCAAATCATCCTATAGATATAATCTCGCTACCCTATAATAGTAATACAGTTCATTAAAAGTGGTCAATTAATAATTAAGATACCACCCCCTCCTTTATGGTTTTAAGCAATAGTAAAAATCAATTGGTTATCCCGACCAATATCCAATAAGGCAAATCTGTGAGATGATTCTCATGGATCTGGACACAATCCAATACACGCAAGTTCTTTAAATGAATCAAATTATTTTTTTTGATGCTTAAAGATAAATATTCCAATTATCGAGTAGTGTAGTTTCTTAAGAATAAAACAGAAGAGGCAAGCGAAAAGAAAATGGTGGTACCCATCAAAATCCATTTGGGCTTAATGAGAGGTTAGAACTATATTGAAAATAACGCAAAAGCGGTATCGGCCGCAGGAGTCCACATTGCTGTTTGTATCTTACTTAAATAAAACTAGCGCTGTGGCCCAAAATAAATCATCAGAAAAATGTGGGCCAAAAAACATGTGTTAATTAAACGACTTTCATATTTTTGGTGAAACTATTCACACTCATGTTGTACCAAAAGGACAGCGACATAAGTGGTACTTAATTGAATTGACAGGAAACAACAGAGGCTACAAATTGTATTATCAAGTAATAAAGAAAATTGACGTGGCACATGATGATATTGTCAGCTCTAAAGAAGGTGTGCGAGGAAGAATAAGTTATATACAAGGTCTACTGAGAGTCTGCAAGCGACAAGAACTCCGCTAAAGCTGCAAATCAGGCAAAGAAGCTTCTTTGCATTCTGATTATAATCGATAGAAAAATGCTAACTTAATTTTATATTATGTTTGAATGTCTAAAAGTATATGGGTATAAGCGCATTAAACTTTTTGTGCTAAACGATTTGAAAATAAAACAAGGTTAAATAAAAACATTAAATAAAGCATCAAAAATCAAGTACACATTGAAAATAAAGAACTATCAATTATCTCCAATTCCTTACAGATTTTTTGAACTTCAATTTTGTGAACAAATGCCTCGGATTACTATAAACTCCACATATTGGCCTTTTTATCAGTGTCCTTACTACTAGTTTTATTTTTCTTGCACCATAATCTACAAGATTTTTCTCGAGAAAAACTGGCTAAGCGATACTAAATTACTAACTGCAAAATTAACAATATAATTATAATTAGAGCACCCAGCACCTAGAAATCAGTCAATAACGCGACATAATAACTTCTTTAAAAGGACATCTATATATTATATGGGCTCACATATTATAAGATACACTATTTGCCAGTAGCTTTGGGCCTTATTAAAATATTTCAAACCGATCGTGTATGCGGTGGCTTCTATTGTTGCAATTTCAGGCAAGAATTATGGGGGTTTACTTGCAAAATGCCATGTTAAAATATTTGAGGTAAATTGAATAAAATAACGAACATCGGAAGGCTATTACTTGGTTTCACAGGGTGCTCGCTTCGAAATGCGATTTTGCACATATAATTTATGTATAGTAGTGTGTATAAAAATACAATTAAATGCTTAAGTGATTAAGAAAATTCTTCTCTTACCAAAGAAAGAAAAAACAAAAAGGAAACCCAACAGAAGCAAATTTACCATACAGCAAAAGAAAAATCACAGAAGACAAAGATTGACCTAAAATAAAATAAATTTCATATTTTAACTGCAAATATGAATAAATTTGAAACAGGTTGAAAGTAATAAATATCAAGGAATCATTATGGACGTACAAGAAAATAATAGGGCAGTAAATCCAATAATTAACAATGAATAAAATCATAATGAAATTTCTAAAGAAGAAAAGAAAATTCTTCTCTTAGCAAAGAAAGAAAAATAACTTAGGAATGAAAGATGACATTCTGGGTCTTATGGATCAGTGCGGAGCAAGAAAAGAACAAGAAGAAAACCCAATATAATAAATTAATCACACAGCAAAAGAAAAATCACAGAAACCAAGTTAAGATAAAGTAAAACAATTGAAAGCAATGATAATCAAGGAATCATTTTGGACGTACAAGAAAATTATAAGCCAGAAAATCAACAATTAACAATGAACAAAATTATGATGAAATTTCTAAAGAGGACGAATAAATAGTACACAAATAATTTTAAGACGTAGAAACCTGGTGGTAAGATTTAAAGAATACATAGAAAAGGTTATATGATGCTATGATTGGACACGTAGAAGATATTTGAGATATTGAGACAAAGCAAGTCCGTCAGATGTGATGTCGTATATTTCTATTATATCATATTCATATTTTAACTAAATGGTGATCATTTTATTCACTATGTTAGTGGTTGAAATCCCTACATTTCTTTGCTATGAATAGTATAAAATTCACTGAATATAAAATATTCGGTACACATTCGCTATAGAAAATTCATTGGTTCTAACTGGTCTGATTTCGCTCATTTGAATATTGTATATTAGAATAGCCAATACCAACACTTGCACATAACTAAAATATATATTTTATGCGGAATCTTAATTAATATTGTTAACTTTCCCAAATTAAAACACGCTAAGTTTTTGAGAAATAAGTTTGTCAAATAGTAGATATCGTCAATACCTACTACATAGAGGATTATTGCTATTTTAACATCTTAAATACCGTTTGTCCAATCCATAATGACTTTTTCCCATGTAAGTGCCATTTCTTCGGTGGTGTTATACGGGTCCAAGGACGCATGAAGAAGCACTTGCATTTGTTGTACCACCATCGTTAATCTTCCATGCATGAGCAATCTCATTTTGTCCCAGAAATGCAGCAATGGTGAAGGATCTTTTGATGGGGCACTGATTTGATTAAAGCCTTAAAAATACACACATATATTGTGCCAATCATTTAAGATATTGCAAATTACAAAATAATGTTCTTAAAAGTTTTAAGCCTTTTCTACCACTTGTTATAAAAAATCCGAGTTTTTTTTTAGATAACGACTATCTCATGTAAACAATGAACGTTTAGTCTACACCAATACGTGGGGTGTGGATCTGGAAACCCCCTCTATTTATAGGATAATTTTGAGCTTTGTTTTATAATTTTTAATATCAATTTTGTAAATGTATTTTTAACTTTCTATTTCTTCTGAAATAAATAGTAATAAGTGGAACGAATAGAGGACTTGTCTTGGTAACAAAAAAATCAACTCTAGATACATTTTAAAAGTTTACGACCATTAAACTATTGCCACTTGCCAAAGTAAGCTTATGTAATAAGATTATGGTAAACTTTAACCATTTTCACAGTAATTTTGTAAAAACAGATATCAACCTTTATTCAGTTTCAAAATATTCAGTCAATATACAGAACATGTTTTCAAAAAGTACTTTTTCAATGCAATTCTAAATTTGTTGAGTGTTTTTAATAGCAGAAGAAACGATCAATTTAACCCTATGTAAAAAGGTGCTAATATAGTTAGTGTCATATTTCTAGACATTATGCAGAAGGAAAGTTTCAGATATAACAATTCAAATTAGAGTCAAAAATATTTCGGAAATAAATAAAGTTTGCAGTAACAACTATTTTTTGAAACATAAATACCGAATTTAATAGAATATGATTAAAAACCTGCAGAAGCAAATTCCGTAACTTATGTACTAACAAGTTAAAGTCTGTTCTATTATAATATCTTTGGGATTTTCAAGTTCCCAGGAAGCTATTTTGTAAAAAAAATATAAAGTTGTGGCCAGTTTCGTGCGCATGTTTTCATTGTTTCACAATAGAAAGTTTTTGATTCATATAAATTCCTAAAAATCTTGTGAGTAGGGCGCTAGCTATAACTTGATTGGCTAAGCTAATATTTGTTCTTTAGTAATGAAAGACACCAAATTACTATCACCTCTGCTTAACTAATTAAAGCTAATTTTGATTAGATCATGAGGGGACCTATTATATCATAACATTTATAACCTGGCAGTACATTTGCAACGAGAGTGAAATTGCCATTTTAATCAACTGATGAATGGATATTAATATAAATAAAAAAATAACAAAAGCCAAGTAGAAAACCAATATACAGTGTTTTACTTTCCGACTTTGTATCATTTAAATATACTGTTTATGTTTCGTTGGATAAGATTTTAACGATTTCAAAAACTCTTTCGCAGTAGCATTTTATGAACAGCACAGTCAAAGGCTTTAGATAAATTATGAACTACGGATGTACCAATATTCCCCCCATAATGCAGTTCTAAATGAAGATTTTTTGATTAACATTATTATTATTTAATTAACTTGTATTAAAGCTTCTGTGTAAAAAAATATTTGCTCATTTCCAATGCAGTGGGAACAATAAACAATTATTGTGCTCTTCAATTAGGCATTTTAAAATCTACAAAATGGTTATTTGAGACGAATGAGGACAATTTTCCCAATTTATGAAACACCAATTATGTAATTCCCCGAAATTTAAATATAACTGAAATAACGCGTTTCAAAATCACATCATCGTAAGTTCATATAAACTCTCCATCACGTCTAAGCTATGTCAAAACCATCATGTAAGGAGGCATATAATATTTTCCGATACTCACTCAGGTTACATTGTGCTATGACTGGCTCCCAACAAGGTCCAAAAGCATAACTATAAGATTCTATTTCGCAATTTAAATCATAGTAAAACTTCATTGGTTGCATTCCTCTTTCCACTTCCATCGGGTCGAAGTTCTCACCTAAATCTACCATCACAGTTCTTGTAGCTGAAAAAGAGGAAGATTTTTAATATAAACATTGCAAATCATCAGAAATTTGTTACAAAAATGACGTAACTAGGTACGCCATATTTTTGATATATAATAAAAATAAAATAAAAAACAAGAAGTAGAACCCTGGCAATAGTAGTGGAAAGAATGCAGAAACAGGTCAGAGTGCAAATCGTACCACTTATAATATCCACACATAAAATCTTCACGTAACTTTTCTTAAGCAATAAGCGCAATGGACAGACTTGGCTCACACCCGTCTAGCTAGGGAGAAACCGGAGATAATAAGGAAAAACGATCATAATAAAATTAAAAAAAAAAAGAGATGGTTGCTCTCTCTGAAATTTAAAATATCAATACTCGTATTCACATAAACAACGGAGAACGCAATTCAAGAAAATATCTCTGAAAGACAAAGCGACAATAATGAGTAAAAGAAAACATCTACTGATTGGCATTGCTGATGCGGGACATTTTGAACCATCACACCACAAATGAAAGATTTCGATAAACCTGAAAACAATCAACAAGATACCTTCGTGAAGCGGCATGAAGAACAAGATTGCCGCAGAAATAGGTTCATTGATCAAAATAAAGAAGACCAGGCAACCACCAAGGCAGGGCGAGCTCGACAACGCATAACATGGAATGATGAAATAAACTACACTGTCATACATTATTACCTTTCATCAAAGCTGGAGACCATAGCAACGTGATATCGCTCAGAACCACAGACGTTTCACTAAAAAATAGCAAACGAACTGAGTAATATGAAAGAAGCAAACATAATGCAAGAACAACCATGCTTCACTCAAACAGATAAACATGAATAATCACCCTGCTCACGAATAGTACAATACTACGTGGAAGAACAGTGTCGAATGAAAATCGCAAACAATCAACTACAAAACATATTCAAGAACTAAAAAGAGAAATGAAAACAAGTTTAATAATCTGGAGTGGTAATAATCCAACTATGACAAAGATGCTCTCAAAATTACATTTTAAGAAAGACACAGGGAAAGATATTTACGCATTTCTATATGCAGCAACCTCAACAGTACTAACAGGTTAAAGTATGTTTCATAAATGTATAGAGTAATAAAATGGGGGAATTCCGTCAAGTTTGGCTGAATTTCGTGGTCTGCATAGGTGTAGATAAACTTTTTACCCCTGTAGTCCTTTTGCATACCTCTTGAGGCAGGTAATAAACACACAGATTATGAATACTTCTTAATGGTGTTTTAAACATGTTAGTATTTGTTGTTACGCCATAGTGTTAAGAGCAATATAAGAATATTAATAAAATGGCAACATTCACTCCAACGAAAAGATGTTCTAATAATTCTCTACTATCAGTTATCAGTTATTATTTTAAATGTACACGCTTGCATAAAACACGATTACCCTAGTTTTACTGTACAGGATGATCCCCTATAATGTCGCCCCATTTAACTTTTTTATTTTATGTGTCCCAAAAAAATTAAAGTAAAAGATAGCTCTTGAAAAGTTAAGATAAGAATGTGAAATTCATTTTACTTGCTACACCTTGCTACCAAGGTGAAAAGTAGCCAAAGTACCGATTTTCAACTGTTTATAGCTGTGAAACTACTAACTCTAGAGGTATAACATCAAATAAATAATATAAATATTAACATAAAATATGCTTAGAAATTTACGACGAACCGAAAAATAAATTCATATATAGGGTGTTCTATTAAAAAAAATAACTTTTTGTCTTTCCCTGTATACTGATCATTTTTCCCATATTTTTACACGAATTATTTTTCAGTACCTACATAACCATACATTTAATTTTATTGGGACACTTAAAATAAAAATGTTAAAGGGGGGCGACATTATAGGGGATCACCCTGTACAAGAAATTGTTGAAGGATATTCCCGAATGACTGGAATTTGAAAGTCCACCGTTTTCAAATGATTGCGGGAGAGAAGGGTAGCAGGTCAAGTGGAACCTCCCAGCAAAAGCCCTTGATGGAGACACCAAATGTGTAATTCGAAGAAAAGTTCATCTTTTTATTTTAAAAAAGAAATACCCACCGTAGATAAAATTTTCATGGAGCTTGGCCAAGATGACAGCATTCCTTTGATAACTAGAAAATTCTTATGGACAACTTTAAAAAATATCGAGTTTGCCTGGGAAAAGCATAACAGAAAAGCCCTTTTACTGGAAAGCGATGAAATTGTTTGCTGGCGACGAAAATACTTGAAAAATATAAAGCAGTACCGCAGGGAGCAAAAAAATTATCTTGATGAGACGTGGCTCAATGAAAGTTATATAGTACAACAAATTTGGCAAGACAAAAATATAACCATATATAAAAGGGAAGAGACTAATAATTACAAAAATTGGAAGCGAAGAGGGATATTTAAAGGAAGGTTTGCTAAGCTTTCAGTCGTGCCGGATAGGAGATTACCATGAGGACATGAATTCGAATGCTTTCGAAAACTATTTTGGTGAAGTGATAAAATTTGTTCCGGCTGATTCGGTGGTAGTTATGGATAACGCAAACCATTCGCGGCGCATATATATATATATATATATATATTTCCGTCCGCCTATCATTTCTGACTCCGTACAAAAAGGTGTAATTTTGCATCCCCCAGATAGAGAGGTTATTCTTAAACTTTTAGCCATGTATATAATAATTCAATCAATCCTTGACCATAGACACACGACAAGAACTGCCTATTTGGTATTTTTAAAATATTCATTTCTTACATAGTTGCCATCAATCATAATTCCGTACAGTTTAGATGCAGTTCTAACTCCTGACGTAAATATTCGTATATTCTACAGACAATCCTGACTCATGCTACGTTGCCAAATGTCTTTCACCTGCCTTTAACGGTTTAGTATTTACATAACGGTTTACTATTTACAGGGTGTTCCGGGAGGAAAGGGAAATATTTCAAGGGCGTGCATGGAAGGTCAAAATAAGAAAAATTTCATATAAATATAAGTCCGAAAAAGCTTAGTTTCCGAAATACAGGGTGTAAAAAAATCATAAACAAATTGATTTCCTTAATATTTTAGAATTACTTGAAATATTACAGGGTGTTTTGGTGTACTCTAGTGTGGCCACGATTTCGTTAACACAAACCTTTATGTGAAGTGTCATTTGATAGATCATTTTCAAATTTGGACCAATTAGTCACACCAAGATGTGTATGAGGTGTATAGTTTGGGGTTGTTAGACTTAAGTTTAACCATAGGCGTGCGTTACGGGGAATAAAAAAATATATGTTTTTTTGAATTTCATATTAGCGAACAAAATAGATCAGTACTGATTCCGTATTCTTAGTCAGCACCCCCGAGAACATACCCATAACGAGTTTCATCGCAATCCGATACAGGGTTATATACCGGGGTGTATTGAAAATTGTATTATCTGAATCAGTTGTTCCTGAAATGTATCCTGAACTACATGGTCTTATAAGGGATCATCACCAATTATTTATCAGTTTATTCTCGCATTTGAGACCAAAATTCCTCTTATTGACTCATTGTCCATTAGCTCTTGAAAAATGTGGTACCTTAAGTATAATATCAACAATAAGATTTCAGGCGAAACATCGTCAGTGGAAGATGTCTGCCAGGCAGGAACGTCAAACTGGTGAGAGCAGTTTGATTACGGAGAATGACGCCCCCGCCATTCCGAGTTGCCACGGGATGTGTCCCCCAGGCTGGAGAAAATCAAAGTACAAAATCTGGAGCTGATCAATGACAGTTTGTGACAAGAGGGGCTGCATTGGTTTAGCAGGCAGGAACGTCAAACTGGTGAGAGCTGAGAGCAGTTTGATTACGGGGAGTGATGCCCCCACCATTCCGAGTTGTCACGGGATGTGGCCCATCAAATCTCATCGTCCTCCGCAGGCTGGAGAACACCAAAGTGCAAAGTCTGGAGCTGAT
>MU191203.1:0-20242 GCA_016904865.1 Pissodes strobi | reverse complement strand
ACCGAATATATACAACAAAAATATCACATTTGACTAGATTTGTTTAACTTCTTCTGTGTGTTCTTCTATGGCTAAATAGCCCTATTCTGGAGGTTATGACTCGGCCACATTCCGGGCATTCATGGTTCTCCTGCGCGCCCTGTCGTGTCCTCCCTGATCTCACTGGTTCTGAGTAATCGGCCACGATGCTTCTCCATCTGACACGATCCGGCGCTAGTTCCTCCCATTCGTTCTGTATGGTGACTGCCTTCAGCGTTTCGTGAAAGACGTCTTTATAGCGTTTCAGCTGACCTCCCTGTTTTCGTCGACCTTCTGCCAACTCTCCGAAAAGCACGCATTTTGGCAGTCGGTTTTCTGACATGCGTACTATATGACCCGTCCATCTGAGTCGGGCTTGTGAGACAATGTCGCTGATGCTTTTGCAACCAGCCCTTTGCAGTACCTGAATATTAGACACTTTGTGGTACCATTTTATTCGCATTATTTGACGTAATTGTCTTTGTTGAGTGCGTTCAAGAGCTTTGATGTGTCTTTTATAGGGTACCCAAGTTTCGCAGCTATAAGTAAGTGCTGGAGTTATTATGGCGCGGTAGACGGATGTCTTGGTAGATAAAGTTAGATCGTGGTTATCGAAAACTCTAGCTCTAAGTTTCCAGAATGCCCCAGTGGCATTTTTAATGCGGTGTTCGATTTCTTCGTTTATGTTTCCTCTGGTGTTGACGATACTCCCAAGGTAGTTAAAATGCTCAACATAGAAAAGACACCAACTTCATCTTGGAGAATAGTTATTTGTTTTACTAGGCAGCAAAGTAGTAGATTGACTGCCGCGGCTGATAGTTCATAGCCGAGCGTAGCGAGGGTAGAAATTCAGCTAAGCCAGTCAATCTACTTTGCACACAGATCTTAAACTGAAATTATTAAATCACATTGAAGTTATAAAAAAAATAAAGAGCAAACAATTACAGAAATGTTGGACACACTCAAATAAAAATTAATAGTATACTCAGCATGTCTACGCAGATCGAAAGAAACCAACGACAGAAACAGATAACGCTCTCTTTAAACGCAATGAAAAACCATAAGAAAATAACACCAACGAGAGAAACTGAAGTAATACCACCAAGTAGGGAGGAAATCTGCTTTTAAGGGGAATTCAATATAGATCTTTTCAAAACTTCGGTTTCAAAATGAAAAATTGAAACTCGATTAGAAACATATAATCTCACTCAACTAATTAATCAACTAGACTAAAGCTTCAACCAACACTTCGATGCTTATTAATTTTGTTATTATCGGCAATAATCTGGAATGCAGGGAGGAAAAATCTATTTTTATATTAGAAGAGATCCCGGACCATAACTTAGTATATGCTGATTGCTCCACTTTTAAGTTATATATGGGGAAAGAGTATAATAGAAGTGCTAGAACTAGATATTATCACAACTAGTATATTAACGATTTTGAAAATGGCACCCAAAATTTACAATTTATTAAACGAATAAAATAAACGAAAAACCTAGAATTTTTAACAACAATATTGTTCTAATTAATTAATAAGTATGCACCATTTAAAAAGAAAAATATTAAGGACAAGGACCGGTAAATTGCAGTATTATAGACAGCTTAGAAACAGTACCAAACATACGATAATAAGAGAGAAAATTGTTTATTTTAACCAATTTAATATCTTTAAAAACGGGTGTACAATTCTGGAATAATGCAAAAAAAAACTTAATTTAACACAAAATAAGAAAATCGACTTATCTGATAACTTAAATAAAGCAAACCTCCTAAATAATGATTTAAAATTATACTGGTAATAATAATAGTACATACTTCTCGAGAAAAAATGATTATAATAAATGCAATAAACATGAAAATGAAACAGGTGAATTGAATTTTAATCTGATTGATGAACACACTTTATTTAATTTTTAATAGTACGCTGTAAGTGAAGACGGACTATCAATTAGGGATCTTAGACTGTGTTTGCTTTATTACATGGAGCAATTGATAAATATTATTAAAAGTTTTATATTGAATAATTCATAAAAGCAATACTAATACCAATGCCTAAAATTGCCAACCCTAGAGAAAATAATATTTTGTCCGTGGTCTCAAAAATTCTGGAGAGGCACATTTGCAATCAGGTTAATGATTTCCTTACTCTTTGAATATTATACCAGGCTGTCAATCGGGAGTCCGTAATTTTTTTAGTGCAACAAGCCTTATAATACGGTTAATGATATAAGAATTAATGAGGACTCTTAAGTGCCTAACTTACATCACCCTGTACGATTTTAGCAAGACGTTTGATACTATTGGCCAGAGTATGCTTCTAGCCAAGTTGCATTGCTGTGGATTAGATATCATTGTGTTCTAATAAAAAATTAATTATCTGAAAAGTTTAATTATTTAGCATTGTCATCCCGCATACCACAAGGTTCTATCTTGGGCCCCCTTTTATTTTCCGTTTATGTTGCTGACATGAAAGAATGTTTAGAGGACTCAAAACTACAACAATAGGCAGATAATTCTCAAATGTATAAGGTTAACGCAAAAGATACGGTTTTTCAGTTTTAATATTATTGAGAACATGTTCTAAAATAAAATTTTAAACACAAAGGTTTTAAATTTATACAATTTACTATAACAAAACCGTGACATAATATGTTTCGGCACACGGTGCCTTTTCAAACGGACTAACTACAAGTGTCAAAAAATAGAGTAAAATATCCTAAAGGTATGGAAACTCTAACTAATATTAGGTACACAGTATGGGCAAGTGTTTTTTGCTATTAATATTTGTAGGAAGGTAGACAGTAACGACAACAACAATGTTCATTAAGTTATTATGTGTATACATTTAACAATGGGGAATAATTAGTGTCTAATTGCTCATTCAATAATAAACCTGACTTTTTCTTTTTACTAATCTCCATGGTTTCCAATTAGTTAAATTTTTTGGATTTGTTCTCTATATGTAGTATTTTAAAATCTTTGGAAAATGTGAGTTTTTCTGAATTTAAAGGTAAAGCATAATGCGAGTTGTTATTGTTTTTTAGGAAACTAGATTCATGTTCTTTAATTCTTGTTTTTAAAAATCTACCTGTTTGTCCTATGTAAACTTTTGGGGAAGAGCCACCCTCTAATAAATAAACTCCTGATTTGAAAAGTTTCTTTGGTTTGGATTTGTTATTTTTAATAAATTTGCCTAAATTATTATGGGTTCTAAAAGCAGTTTTTATCTTATTTTTGGAGAGGGATTTGGAAATACGTTTCGAAAACGAGCCTGTATATGTAATAGATTTAAATTTTTGTATTATTGGTTGTTGGATAGACTAAGTTTATAGCCATTCTATAAATTTTTTTCTTAACTAAATTATCTATTATACTAGCACTGTATCAGTTATTGACTGCAACCTGTTTTGTTTAATGATTTTAAAATCTTTTCTATAATTTTCTTCTGATAATGGAACATTTAAAAGTCTGTGTACGAATGAATTAAAAGCTGCCATTTTATGGGAATATGGATGATTAGATTTATTATGAATAACTGTATCTGTATGTGAAAGTTTATGGAAAATTGAAAATTCATGAATTTCATTTTTGTTGGTAATGGTTAGATCTAAAAAAATAATCGACTTATTATCTTCTAATTCGACAGTGAATTTGATTTTTGGGTGTAGATTATTGATGAATGAAACAAATAGGTCTAATAAAATTGTCTATCAGTGCCTCTAAAAAGCATGTTATAATATCATCACCATCGATCGATACCAATATAGGATTTTTTTTACTTAAAGGATTGTTAAATATTTGTTTTTCTAGATTATCCATAAACAGTTCAGCCAATAACGGATTCAGAGGATTTCCCATTGTGAGGCCCTCATCGAAAACATAATAATTATTGTTAAATTCGAAATAGTTTTGATCCAAACAAAGTCCAATTACAGAGTTGTACTGAAAATCAATCATTATTTCCCGCATTCAGTTACAACAAATATAAATAGAATATAGAATATAATCTTATAATAGAATCCTGTATAGTAATAGTGACGTCCATCAATTTCGTTTCTTTATTCATTTTGTTTTAAACATTGTGTCTATTATAGGTATAGATATTCAAAGAAATTATCATATTTCGATTTCGATACAGGCCCGTTTAAAATTAATGTCTTAATTAAATACACCATCGTATCGGTTGTAATACTCTAACTTAAGGACGTGTTCATATTTGACTATAATTGCCACGACCATTAAGTTCCTATTAGTAAAAAAACGCTTCATTGTACATATTATTATGTTATTTTCATCCATATATAAGCAACGAATATAATAAAGATTTAATGATATGGTACTTCCTGACCACTTATGGGTTTGATGTATGGTCATGATTCCATAAAAATCTCTTGCATTTGTTTTGCAATTATATTAGTGTTGGTATGTGGTCCGTTAGAATTATAAAAATAACTCATTATCTATAAGTAAGTGTGTCCCGAGAACATATCAATAATAGCCGCAAAATGCATTTAAGAAGTATTGCTATAATTTTGGTTATTATGGTGGTTGTTAGTTATTTTGACAGCGGGTCTTGCCAGGAAAATACAAACAAGAGAAGTAGAGTAAGTTACTTTCGGTAATCATTCTGTTGTATTTGTGGATCGTAATTTAACGTAAATATGTGTGTTTAAACTAAATCTATTCGATTCGATCGACAGTTTTAATAATATCAGTGTGTAATTAAACTAATACCGAATAGATTATATACTAACTATGTTGACGTTCATACCATTAACAAGACCTCACATTCCCAAGAGAAAATATTTTGCTTACTATATTGAATTAAAATACTAGCTGGGAATTTTAATCAGTTAATCACTATAAGTCGAATTCTAGCGAAATACTTTTAAACCCAACAAATGTATTAGAAGAAACAGAATGTAAAAACCAAAGCCTGTAAAAAAATTGATACAATTTTAATAACCATCACAGATCATGGTCTATTTCGCTGTCGAAAGGCAGTTAACATTGTTCAATGAACTTTTCTTAAAAATTTGAGGAGTATATAGTAGTTTTAATACCTATTTAGAAGTACCAGTCGTTTTAGTGAATTAACATATGTGGCTTTTTGATCACACAAGTAAAATTAGGTTAGGAACTTGTCAAGTCAAATAGTTGACATCTAACCCATTATTCTTAGGGCATTAGCAAATAACTTGACACTACATACAAACAGTAGCTTAGTATGATCACAAAATAGTCTTTAATCTCATAATATAGAACATAATAACACAGTCTATTGACATTCTAACCCGTCCAAGCAGTTGGCTATGAGTTGTTCTCCTACCAACGCGTATCCCTCGCCCACGAAACTGCTACCAACTATTAAAATTGACTCAAACAAGAAATCTACATCCCGTGTTTTCCAAAAATGAGTATAAATATTTTAATAGCGTATTCCTTGGTATATTTTAGCAATAAAATGTCCTTAGTTCTCAATATAAATCGTTTCTTATTGCACCAGTGGTGTAGATGAAACAATGGCGTACCTTTCTTAATTATTTTTTAATATTACTGAAAATATCATGTCTACGGAGTTTGGTTTACCTTCTTCACTTTAATTGAAGAGCCGCTAACGGCATAAAAAATCCAAGAGTCCCCTTCTCTGCAATGTAAGTTAGACTTTATAAGAAACCTGCCAAACTTTAAAAAAAGGCAGAGCTTGCCATTTTCTAATTAAGAAGGGTACGTCATTAATCTCAACTACACTGTTGGTGCAACACACCAAGAGGAGGCAATTAAATATAGAATTTACGCATACTAAGTTTGAATGAAATATGTGCATCCTATGCAAAACTTCAGATTTGTATTTAAAAAAAATAACTTTCTAAAAATTGCCCAAATACAAAAACTCCCGTCTACAAAATTTACTGGATCGAATTATGGAGATAAGGTTATAAATTTCTTATATGAAGTAAATGTATCTAAAGTAACAAGATTAGAAAAATTTTTAAATATATAATGTTGTACGTTTTTTTAATTATTCACAAGTTCTAAAAAACGAATGGCAATTTGGCAAAAATGCAAAAATTCTTATATGAAGTAAACGTATCTAAAGTAACAAGATTTGAAAAATTTTAAAATATAATTTTTTAAGATTTTTTAATTATTCCCAAGTTCTAAAAAAAAGAATAGCAATTTGGCAAAAATGCAACTTCTTCAATTTAATCTATATCGTAACTCTCGTCGTTTTGAAGATAGTAACAGCGGTATCGCCTAAACTGGACGCCCTGTGTAATTAATTACAAATAGATCACCGCAATCGCCGCTTGTATAGCCTTACTGTTAAGATAAACGCCAAAACAGGCAATTTAATTAAAAAAATTAAAGACATCTGAAAAAGAATACTCAAATTTTGAGGGTGGGGGATTATTATACAGGGCGCTACAAATTCGAATGCATCCATAGGGACTATGGATATCAAAAACGATAAAAAAAATTATATAATCGATTAAATTAGGACAGAGGTAAAATACCATTAATTCCGTTTTTTTTTTTAAGAATGTTGTAGTATGCACCTCTTTTACCAAGTTATTAGCCCTTAAATGTAACCAGTAAAAGTCGATTTTAAATTAACGCATGAACTGTACAAAACATAATTTTAGCGCTTATTGTGACTAATAATTTTCCTGATTAGCTGCGACACTTATGCCCTTAGACATTAGAAAAGCCAGGGACGGATTAGTCAGAATGTAAAAATCAGAAATTTTTTTACAGTATTGCAATATGTATATTTCTCTGAGCTTTTATAAGAAAAACCTCGCAGAAAAGGCTATGCCAAAAAAAAGCCACACATATATTTTCAGTTGGACATAAAAGTCAAAAGTACAGGTACAGGTTAAACATGCATTCAAATGGACCTATTCACACGAATGATCTTGGGGGGTATTAGTTCACTGCGACCTGTATAGATCTATTGTGTCGCCCTTCCTTGGTGCTTCCGTTGATGTGATTCTCAATCAGAGTACCTCATCCAGCTTCAGTGTTTTGATAAAAGCAAGTAATCTGGATGGTTCTATGATGCAGCACTCCAAGCAGGCCATTCGCCTGTTCGCGACCGCCTCGCACTCCGTGAGAAGGTGTTTCGGGGTTCACAGAACCGGCAACTGTCCTCGTTTTCAATTTTTATTCTCTCCAGTTGCCTTCTCAGCCGGCAGTGGCCCGTAAGAACGCCGCATCGGTGAGAATGCGGAGGTTGTTGTGAGTTAGTGAGTTGAGAGTGATAAGGTTTTTGATCTTCCTGGGTGAGGGGGCCTTAGAAATATCTTTGATTGCTTTAACCCCATAGACTGATCCATTTGGTTCGGTCTTCTTTCCTGAATTCTTTCTTGTAGGTGTGCATCCCTATGCCACAGAAAAGTTCCGGTCCTAAAAGAGGAGTTTGTGCTCCTACTTTTGCCAATTGGTCTGCTTTTTCGTCGCCTTCTAGCCCAGGGTGTCCTGGAATCCATTGGTGGGATAGTTTGTTATTCTTGCCTAGTTCGTTTAGCCTATCTAGGCATTTCTGTACCATTCTAGACCTGATTGTCGGTGAGCTCAGCGCTTTGACAGTTTCACTCTCTGAGGAGATGACAATCTCTTTCTTCCAATAGTTTCTGTTGAAGTTGAAGTGCGCACATCTTCCTATGGCGTTAATTTGTACCTGGAATATGTCAGGGGGTTCTCCCATTGCTTCGGAGAAGACGGTTCATGGCACAAATACTCCGGCTTCAGTCCCCTGTTCAGTTCTTGCCCTATCTGTATATCATTTTATGGCACATTGCTGCAATGTGAGAATGTATGTGGTGTTCTTTTTCCATTCTTCTCTACTTCTTATCACGACCGTGAAGTATTTTTCAAAGTTGTATCTTTTGACTGTATCGTCTCTGGGAAGCCCAAGAAAAGGTATATGCTTTGTCAGTATAGCTTATGAACATTTTACTCGCAAACCGCTATGGAAAAACATGAATTATATTTTTTATAGCGAGGTCCTAATGTAAAATATGGCAACATTGTAAAAAGTTGGAATATTTTTACTTTCGAATAAGTCCGTCCGTGACTTCCCTGATTGTCTAAGAGCTAAAGTGTGTAGCAGCTATTAGTTACATTAGGCACCAACAATTTGTGTCTCGAGCACCCTCCATAGACTTAATATTTTTTAAATACAGAAGTGAAGAACGAAAAGTGTGATATTTCAATACCATATTCCTCCCTAACTCAACAGATCTGGCATTTTCCCATAAGACCCAATGTGATATAAACAGGAGAATCTTAACTCATCACTTAAGACAATTTTTATAAATGTATGATGTGTGAATGCTATTAACTGACCAACAGCTTTTGAAAAACAAAATAAAACACTCAGGTCGGATAAAAAAAGTATATGATCAAAGACAAAACATTAGATTCCAAGCTACTGCCGCCGACCATTAACTATCGTATAGTTAATGTTCGGTGCTACTGCGACGATTTTGAAGAGGAAGAAATGTGATGGCCAAGTGTAAGAGGAAGAAATGTGATGGCCAAGTGTAACTCATTTTGTCATAGCCATTATTATTAAAAATCCAAGTGGCTATTAAAATCGCAAAAGAATCAACAACTTTGTAACCGCCATATTAGGTAAGCGCGCATTGACACGTGCTGCAAGTATCGTAACATTCGCTGATTATTCGAGGTCTATCGTTAACGCCGAGAGTATATTTCTCTCCACGTTAACGGGTCTATCCATTACACCCGCATCGCAAACTCTTTTTGGCTATTACATGTGAATATGTGATATATTAGGTAGTCCGTTGAAATATGAGGTAGACAGAATAATCATTAAATGGATAAATAGTTTATGCGTTCAACATGATTACAGTGAAAAATATTAATTGTAAGGCTTTTATTAGCATAAAAAAATAGGAAAACGCGGAAAGTGTGGATTTACAATATATGTGCAAAGCGGTTAGTTTTGGAGGAATTTCTGAATTCTGATTCATGCCATCAGAACGCATTGTCAGAACCTAATTCCGTCAATGCGATGAGTGCGGTTCTTTCTAATGAGCACCTATCTATTTACATTATTGCTAAGTATGTTGGGGTTTGGAACATTTGGCAAAATGTACTAAAACGGAGTTTTATCCACAATATCGAAACAGAATTTTTGCATTCGACGCGTGTTTCGCTAACCATGTTAGCATCATCAGGAGACGATTAAAACTAAATTTAAAATCTACCTAACTCTATTTTATACTAACTGTTTGCTTCCAAAGGACAAAATAGGAATATTGGAAAAAAGTGGAATTTATGAAATTTGATGCATGGACTGTAACCAAAAATATGTTGGGCAAACTAGAAGATCTATTCAGACGAGATTCAAAGGACACAGAGCTCATTTAAAGTACGGCAGAACAGAAAAATCAAGTGTTGCCGAGCCGGCTTTTGATAATAATCATAGAATAACAATTGAAAATTAAAATTAATTTATAATATAACTGATAGGACACTATTAGACGCTTACGAAAGTATGGAAATTCATTCAATAGTTCATTGTATTGGTTAATGGAGCGTGACTAGTGGGATTCCAGGATTGGTTCTTTTTGATTGCGCTTGATTTTAAGTTTAGTTTTAATCATCTCCTGATAATGCGAACATGATTTACAAAACGCGTGTCGAGTGCAAAAAAAAATCTGTTTCGGTATTGTGGACAGTGGCGGATTTGCAGTCTCGGCCGTCCTAGGCCCCAAGCTATCAGCCGCCCCTTTCTCAGCATCCATCATATAGACTACATAATGAAATTACTTTATTGCCAACTTAAATCTAGCCGCCCTAGGCCCGGGCCTTAGGGTAAATCCGCTACTGATTGTGGATAAAACTCTGATTCAGTTATTGCTAAGAATGTTTATTATAGTTTTTTTGCGATGAGTCGGCGCGTGTCACTGTGCACTTACCATAACTCGAAATATTGACCCAATTAAACCAGTTCTCTATTTTTCTTACCGTTTTTGAAGTTCCCAATTTGACTAATATATGGCCTCATAGAAGATACACGAAAACCCTAGGTGCCCTCACCACCCCTAAAGTATTTGCTTATACAGCCAGAACAAAGCCTTTTAATACCAACGATATAGGATGTTGTCTAAATAAGGTGAAGCAAGAGAGTAACGCAAAGGGAAATTACATGCCTGCGGTTTATTTATATTTACTCTGCATATTTTCCAATGCTATAACAATACACAAGGTGAACCAGTGTGTCATGAAAGCAAGGCACATGGTAACTTTTGTTTTTTTTTTTAAATGCAATATACCGCATTTTTAACGATGTTGAATTTTGTATTAATTCTACATATTTTTTGTAAATTATATCATGCATCAAAACTTAACTCTTTTCAAAATATGGAAGGCTTTAGAATCACGAAATATTACGATTTTTTCGATACAATTGCTTATCTATTTAGATATCTGCGGCTACCTAGAGATAAAGGTTTATTTTTCAGATATCATGGCACTGATGTCTGAGGTCTGATTTATTGAGTATTTTCTGCTAATATTTTACAAATGAGCTATTCGATTGTTGAAAGGTCAAAAATGGCTTTAGTTCAAGAATGATAAAAATGCTACAAGAACAATAGAACAGTATAAGGAAAATGTTCAGAATGGTGAGAGTACCATCTGTACCCTGTACCAACTATAATTAATACGAGGAAGTTATTGCAAAAAAACAGTATTTCTAGTAAAGAAGAAAAGTACAAAACAAAGATAGGAAAAAAGGGATCGTATTATATTGCGCTATTTTCAAGAAAATCCAAGAAAATGCCTTGAAACACTATGTAAACATTAGAACAAAAGCAAACGAAATCACTTTTGTTCGGAATATTTTTTTCTAATTTCAAAAATAATAGAGATATTTACATTTAAAGAGTTATCTGGATCACCCTGTACAAATTACCGGATGGCTCTAATCCTCAATAATCAATATATTAGTTTGAAATATGCATTAATGTATATGACCAAAATAATTTTGACGGGAAAATCTGGTTTGGCCTATATGAAAAATTTAACATTTCATTTGTGTAACATTAAAAATATACCGGGTATCATGTTCTAGTGATTCCAAAAAAATCCTACTTTGTTTTTAGCTCTAAAGAATGTGAAATGTAAATTTAATAATGCCAGTTAAAATAATGAAACAACGAATTATACGCTACTTCGTAAGTTTGAAACGTTACCTAAAAAATAATAAGGTTCACGAATACTAGAATTAAAATATGGAATGACAACTGAAGTTAATATATATGATCCTATTATAACCATACATATATATGCAACATAACTAATTTCAAATGCATGCTATTTGTTGTTAACAATTAAAAACACCAAAATGGTAAGTAAGTATATTTTATATTATATGGAGTCGTATAATTTCGTATTAAATAATGGCTCTTTAACGACAATGCTTATAAACATCGATTTATTTTAGGTGTTAAGATCTGCCGATCCACAAACACGAACTCTACCTGGAATACCACCCATCAATCCAGTCGATATCGTTATCAAAATACTACAGCAATTACCAAGAACACCCTAAGATAATTACGAAATGTGTGATGAGAAAAGTATGGTTTCATTAGCATTTTTGACAATATTTAAAATGGTAGATTGATAACTATATTTATTGATTATGCCAGTTCAATTATTCAAACATCTAATTTTAATATTTAAAAATAAAATTGAAGAGAAATAAAGTAGTTCTTCAGAATGAATGGACATGCATATCTTCACTGTATACTAATTATTAATATCAAAACATTCTTTTGGTTTGTATAAATTTAATATAGATTCCAAGTTTAGTATAAGGCTGTTAATAAATTTATTTGGAGCCTTTATAATAGTTTAAATACTGTTGAGATAGCTGATCGCCAAACTAGGAATAAGAATAAATTTTCAATTTTGGAGTTGACTAAAGCGCAGTAATTCTATTTTTTTAGTTTAAAGGTAAGATCAATAGATATTAATAATTGCGAGAATATATATTGTATGTCTCGTCCAACTTAAATTTCCATCAACATATAAACTTAAAAACTTTATGAAATTTAGATATAATTTTTGAGATTTAGGCCAATTAAATATATTATTTAAATCACATGTAATATTAAATCTCAAAAATGTATAATCAGGCATATAATATCATCATAATTAAAGTTTATTTATAGCTAAAAAATTTATACATATAATAAAATATAATAGGACCCAACGCAGGCCCTTATAGAAAGTAGCACACTAATTGTTTGAGAAGAAATCACCTCACATTAACTTCCAGTTTAAGTTATAAAAGCCGTTAACTAAGAAATAATTAATTTTCCTCTTGCATGAATATTTAAAAATCTATAGTATCAAACACCTCACATAAATCTAGAAATACTATTGCGCACATGATTCATTTTAATCAAGATTTAATTGACTGTTTGTAATTGTAACATAGGGTGGGGAAGCCACAAGTACGAAATGATCATCTTGGATATGTGCTGCTTCTTAGCTACACACATAAAACAGTTAACTCTTAAGACTAACTGCTTGACCATCTGGTAATAAAGTTAGACACACTCTCTGAACACGTGATATTTACTCCAACAGTGCTTTCCACCTTACCAAAACTGATCGCGGAATATTTAAAATGTTAGTTTATGCGCTGTATCACAGTAATCTCTTGATCTGCGAAAACAGCATCGACGGTCGAAACTTAATATATAAATTTAAATATGTATAGAGTTACTACTACTGCTTTAAAATTATAAAAACTAGTTAACAATAACTCGGATTATTAGCATTAACAGTTTAAACAAGTGTTAGGTTCAGTGGTCGGTCCATGGTTCCAGTTAGATTTGGCGAAATCTTCGAGCCTAGTTGGGTTCAGTGTTTTTTTTTTTATTTATTAGATGTTAAAGACAATTATCAAAGCCCTTCCGGCTATGATTTGATTAACAAATACGCATGTAGATTCTTCAGTGGTCTATTCACTGTTCAGATTAGGTTTGGTGAACTCTCTGAGCCTATTTAAGGTGTGTTTTTTTTTATTTTGTAGGTGCTAAAGGTATTTATCAAAGCCCTTCCGGCTGTTTTTTTCAACACGCGTTTATAGGTCTATAGATTATTATCCCATACTCAGGTTATCTATATGGTCAAAAATAATCGATGCAACGATTTATAGTTATGGTTGCCATGTTAACCGATATATATATTTTTTTTATTTATGTTACATAGGTAATTTTTGGCAATAATAATAGCTCGATCAGGACTTAACGGATGAAAAAATTGACATGTAATTTTTTCCCTCAGCTTACAACTTTTATTATAACACCCATCTTTCGATATGTAGCATATTAAGCAAAATATTTAAGAAAATGTATAATTATCAGTTTTGGCAGTTCGTCGCACTTGGAGAGCTCTATGCATCCGTACGTAAATAAGGAACGAATTTAACCTAATTCAATATAAATTTTTTACAGCTTTCAAGGTCAGTTCTACATCTTTTACATACATGAGAGCCCTCATATCTTATTTGTAAATAGACGGTTCTCATTCGTTATGGTAAAATATGCAGCGAGTTGATTTATTAATCCCTTTAATGTGCTGTAAGCTGCAATAGAATAAGTTGTCTAGTTTCTGTTAGCAGGAACGTCAAACTGGTGAGAGGAGTTTGATTACGGGGAGTGACGCCCCCGCCATTCCGAGTTGCCATGGGATATGGCCCATCAAATCCCATCGTCCTCCCCCAGGCTGGAGAACACCAAAGTACAAAGTCTGGAGCTGATCAATGACAGTTTGTGACAAAAGGGGCTACATTGTATTGGCTGGCAGGAACGTCAAACTGGTGAGAGGAGTTTGATTACGAAAAGTGACGCCCCTGCCATTCCGAGTTGCCATGGGATATGGCCCATCAAATCCCATCCTCCTCCCCCAGGCTGGAGAACACCAAAGTACAAAGTCTGGAGCTGATCAATTACAGTTTGTGACAAGAGGGGCTGCATTGTATTGGCTGGCAGGAACGTCAGACTGGTGAGAGGAGTTTGATTACGGGGAGTGACGCCCCCGCCATTCCGAGTTGCCATGGGATATGGCGCATCAAATCCCATCGTCCTCCCCCAGGCTGGAGAACACCAAAGTACAAAGTCTGGAGCCGATCAATGACAGTTTGTGACAAGAGGGGCTGCATTGTATTGGCTGGCAGGAACGTCAAACTGGTGAGAGCAGTTTGATTACGGGGAGTGACGCCCCCACCATTCCGAGTTGCCACGGGATGTGGCCCATCAAATCACATCGTCCTCCTCCAGGCTGGAGAACACCAAAGTACAAAGTCTGGAGCTGATCACTGGGGAGTGATCCAACAAACCCCATTTTTACCCCCGTCAGACTAGGGACCGCCAAAGGAATGAGTCTGAGGCCGATGCTTCGAGTGGAAGCGGCCCTAGGTGGTAGATGCATAAGCCTACTCGCATCGTCCGGTGAAAGACCACCCCACCAGAATTGGGAAGCGCTAAGTGGTTTTCCCAAATCACGTTCCGCTTCCGCGCTGGTGGTGCCGGGTTCCACAGTAGGAATATATGGACATGATGGTGCTTCCAGGATCAAAATATTCCGGAGGTAAACTCCCCGGCCATTCGGATCTCCGGGCGCTGGGTGGCCCTGGGAGCCCTTCATTCCGCATTTCACAGACAGCAAAGATACCGAACCAATTTAGAATAGATTTCTGCAACATAAGAGGCCTAAACACAAACATAAATTCGGTACACCAACATCTACAAGCAAATAGACCACACATATTAGCCCTTAAAGAAACACAAGTATGTTCTACAACAACAACAGTGAACTACCTCTATCCTGGTTACGACTTACATACCCGATTTAGATATAAGTTCGGAATATGCCTTTTTGTCCGAAGCGACCTTTCATGTCACCGCGAGAAAACACTCGAACCGAACAACCTTGACGTCATGTGGCTCAAGTTCACCGCCAAGGGATTAACCAAGTTTATATGTTGTGTCTATCGCCCTCCGAGCGATAGAGCCTACCAAAGCTCTTTCTCAACACTAGCTACCACTTTTGACTCAGTACAGGTCGATCACCCCAGTTCAGAAATAATCGTTCTGGGAGACTTCAATGCCCACAACACCAACTGGCTCAAACATCACAACAAGACCGACAACGAAGGTAGAGAAGCTGAAGCATTTGCCATCAGCTGCGGGCTTACTCAACTTGTAGACGAACCAACTCGAATCTCAGAGAGGGGCGAATTCGCCGCCCTGCTGGATCTTTTTCTGACCACCAATCCTGACCAGTACAAGGTTACAGTTGGTCCGCCATTAGGTACCTCTGACCACAAACTTATTACAACGGTTTGTGAATTGCCACCCATACAGAAGGATCCACCATTGCCTCGCAAAATCTGGCATTACAATTCTGCAAACTGGGACGATCTAAGGCAGTTCTACCTAGATTTTCCTTGGCTCGACGTCTGCTTTGCCACTGACGACCCGTCGGACTGCTGCGAAGAGATCATGCAAGTAATCTCCTCAGGAATGGAAGCATACATCCCAAATTCCATCAAGTTACCACCAAAAGGAAAGCCTTGGTTCGACAAAAGATGCGAAAGAGCTGTAGGAAGGAAACAGCAAGCCTATAAGTACTGGCAGCAAAATCAGACCGCTGAAAATCGCAATTATTTTATCGAAGCGAGAAACGAGTACAAGCGTGTGATCGACGAAACTAAGGACAAACACAATCAAAGGTTCAGGAATAAACTTTTGCAATGCCCCAGTGGTTCCAGGAATTTCTGGTCGGTAGCAAAGGCAGTAAGTAACAATTTTACAAAAACGTCTCTCCCACCTTTGACGGACGAACGTGGCATCACGGCGGCTACAGCCAAGGAAAAAGCAAACATGCTCGCCAAAATGTTTTCATCGCACTCTACCTTAGACGTGCCCCAAGGCAGGACTCTCCCCACTATACCGAACATCAACACTACCATGGCAGAAGTCAAGTTTTCTCACCGTGATATTCGCAAAATCCTTAAAGAACTAGATACGCAAAAAGCATCGGGACCGGACGGAATACCTGCCATCGTGCTAAAGAACTGCGCCAACGAACTAACACCCGTTTTTTCCAGGCTTTTTTCTCTTTCTTACAGAAAAGGGATTTACCCATCCTCTTGGAAAGTCGCTCGAATGCAACCTGTTCCAAAAAAAGGCAAGAAAACCACGCCCTCAAACTATCGCCCAATTGCCTTGCTTCCAATAATCTCCAAAGTCATGGAACGTGTAGGCAACCAGCAACTACTCAAGTACCTCGAGAGCAACAGAATAATCAGCGATAATCAATACGGCTTTCGCAAAGAGAGATCGACAGGAGATATATTGGCCTATGTCACTCATATATGGAGTAGGGCAATTGAAAACTACGGAGGGTCTCGAGCGATTGCGTTGGATATTTCAAAGGCATTCGACAGAGTTTGGCATGACGGACTGCTCAACAAACTGCCGTCCTTGGGACTGCCCGCCTCTCTCTGCAGCTGGCTGCCCAGTTTCCTTAAGAACCGATCCCTACACGTTGCAGTCGATGGACACATCTCGGACACATTCACCATCAACGCGGGCGTGCCTCAGGGCGCAATACTTTCACCAACTCTGTTCCTCATCTATATTAATGACCTGCTGATCGAAACGAATAATCCTGTTTACAGTTTTGCAAATGACAGTACCCTTGTCTCCCACTTTAGATCAGAAAAACCCTTACCAGCGACTGAGACTCATCACCGCAGACAGGAGCAGATTACAGCAATTAATCAAGACCTGGAGAAAGTTCAAACTTGGGGCGACCGAAATTTGGTCCAGTTCAATGCAGCAAAGACCCAAGCAGCAACGTTTACTAAGAAGGCCAATACAGCGGGCCCTGACATCATTATGGCAGGATCGACCATTCCTTCATCCTCGTCAATCGGGCTGCTGGGTGTCTCGGTCAACAGCAATATGTCATGGCATGACCATGTTGCTAACATCGCAAAATCAGCCTCCCAGAAGCTTGGTGCGCTATTTCGCAACAAAAAATTCTATACACCGCAGCAGTTGCTCTTGCTGTACAAAGCGCAAATAAGACCGTGCTTAGAATATTGCTCACATATCTGGGGTGCCGCACCAAAGCATACCCTAAAGCTGCTGAATTCCATTCAGAAGAGGGCTGTGCGTCTCGTCGGCGATCCGGAGTTGACCCGGAATCTGGATAGTCTGGAACATCGCAGACATGTGGCCGAGATGTCTCTGTTTTACAGATACTTTCACGGCAGATGTTCCCAGGATTTGGCCCGCATAATCCCGCCCCTGGCAACTCCTGTCAGACAGTCCCGACAGACGGCAGGAGCGCACCAGTTCGTCGTACAACTAGAAACACCTAGAACATCGCTTTACCAGAACTCCTTTGTCTGGCGCACTGCATCACTGTGGAACTCACTTCCAGGACATCTGTTTCCCACTAATTACGACCTACAAATATTCAAGAACCGTGTCAATCAACATCTTCGCACACACACCGCTCGTCGAGCGCCATAGGATCTCCCTTTAGTGTGTGTGCCACTGCCATAAAAAAAAATAGTTCTATAGTATATTTATCGATGATGTTATACAGTTGCGGTCGAACTGACACTTTTTCATAGCTGTCAGAAGGCCGTCGTTACTAATGACCTTGGACGCCTCTTTTTCTAGTTCCTCAAAACATTTTTCTCTAAGTTTATTGTTACCTTTTCGGATAACCTTATATATACACAAAAAAAAGTAATAAGTTTAAAACTCGGACATCGATAGAGGGCTACGTTAAAATTTAGACTGGTTTACTTTGAGTAAATTGAATTTGGATTGGGTTACTTTCGATTAGTATGGGTTTGGGTTTGCTTTGCTTGAGTTAATTGGGGTTAACCTGAGTTATTTGCGTTAGCTTTCGAAACTTTTGGGAGACCCTGTATAGGTATAAAGTCAGTGTTTCTGTGTTAAGATTTTTTTTCATTATGGAAATATGTTAGAAAACGGCTCTGTTGTAAATTATTGGTGCATTTCAATTTTAACTGAAAAGTTAGAAATTTTGATCTACCCTGTATAGTATCTAATTACCATCCCCCTTTATTTTTGTAAAAACTACTATTTAGGATTAATTTTTGTATTTTATTAAAACAAAATTCAAATGACGCACGCCGGTAAATCGTAATAGACCTCGATACACCATGGATAGAGTATCTATGCTGTATAGGGTTATCCAACGAGGACTAGACAAGGCGATTTTTTGACTTTCCCTGTACTTTTATAAAAAAAAATTAAATAGCCGTCTTATGTAATTTTCTCCCGTGAATTCGGATATGTTCAGCAAAAATCAATTGAATATCAAATAAAAGTGCTAGGGGTCACTTTGATATTTTTTTAAATGGGATGCCATGTACATTATTGCATATTTGGATTGAGCGAAAAAGTCTAGACATATTTCATGAATATGTCCTATCTCTAACAGTTTTTGAAACATTGACAGTTGAAAATCGACCATTTACCAAGTTTGACAGCTTGTAAAATCTAAACGGCTAAAGATAGACCAAAACGGTTTGCACTTTCCTATATTGGTTTTTCATAATCTATCGTATGACACTAACTTTAGATTTAACCAGAGGTTAAAAAATCCCGGATAAATTTAACCTGTGGTTAAATAAAAAGTTAGTGTCATACGATAGCTTATGAAAAACCAATATGAGAAAGTGCAAACCGTTTTGTTCTATCTTTAGCCATTTAGATTTTACAAGCTGTCAAACATTTTCAACTGTCAATATTTCAAAAACCGTTAGAGATAGGTATAGGACATTATTCATGAAATATGTCTAGACTTTTTCTCACAATCCAAATATACAATAATATACATGGCATCCCATTTAAAAAATATCTAAGTGACCCCTAGCACTTTTATTTGATGTTCAATTGTTTTTTGCTGAACATATCCGAATTCGCGGGAGAAAATGACATAATAGCCATCTTACCAATGACAATTGTCATCTTGTCAAAGTCAGTTCAAAGCTTGACAATCTGCAAGAGCATTTTGCTGTTTTATTGTATTTACTAACCATTTTAATTTTTAGATTTTATCGTTCTTGACAACGGTGACAGATTTGTTCACCGAAACGTTGAAGGTTTGTTTTCAACTTATCTAGGTATTTCGTTAGGGTCACTAAACTAGCACTTGTGCTGTTTACATCCTAGAGCCAGAGCCGAAGAGGCTCTATATAACCAATTCAAAACGATAGTGGAGAGAAAACCCAAAATTTTTTAAGTTAAAACATGAATCCTCCACAACAATATAGAACATATCTACTCTATATATTATTGCATTTTTGGATTTCTCGGAAAATTCTAGATAATTTCATGTATAATATCATATACCAAAGTTTAGCCGTTTTTGACATATTTTAAATTTTATGTAAAATTAACGTTTGCAGGTCTGAACGTAACTACCTATTTGTCCTATATCGAAGCCTCCATTATTTAATTGTGGTTGGTTTCCTTGTAGAAAGGGCCTATTTTAATAGACTATGACAATATTTTGTTAATAAATTAATACAGGGCGATCAAAAACGAACATTAAAAACTAAATCGGAAAAATCGTTGTAATTTTGTCAAATGAGGGTGAATTTATATAAGGTTGTCAAAAAATTTATAGTTTTCGGAATATTAGCTATTTTACATCTTTCTATTGTAAAAATGCTATACGGCTTTTAAGTTTTCTTATTAGTTGTCCATGGCGACGTTAAAAAAGAATCTAGTAACTTTGGAAAAGTCACTATTTCTTGTGGTTTGAAAATTATTAATCATTAACGCATAAAGATTTTATGCATTTGTTATTAACTGATAAACGTAATAAAACGAAAAAACGTTAAAGTAACTTACGCAACGTAACATTAAAATTATTAAAAATTAAACACCAAAACTTGATGAACACACTAATTTTGTAACAAAAAAAAATCAGTTTGTTCTAATAAATGTTCGAAAATATGTCCTTAATGTTCAATACACTTGCCAATTCTTTTAACAATGGTGTTATGATTTGACCTACATCCATCCATACTCCTATTAATCATGCCCTCCTTTGTCGTAGGTTTTGTGACATATACTCTATCTATCTATAAGGATATTTCCTCGAGGTT